>JBAFWW010025846.1:20630-30725 GCA_036873685.1 Agapornis canus
CAAACACAATAAAAAAAAAAAAAAAAGAAACCAGTAAAAAAGAAAAAAAAAAAAAAAAAAAAAAAAAAAGGCAAACCCACCCTGCCTAGAATAAAATTCCTACAAATCAGAATTAAAACCTCATTTAACTTTTTTTTTTTCTCCACACACATTCCCCCCACACACACACCCCTCTGGTCATAAATGCCCTGCTTTATTTTTTATCTCTATATACCCATCAAATCCTGGTTAAATTTGTATTATCAAATTGTTTTTAGCATAAGATTATTTCCCTCTTTATGCAATTGTTTGTTTCTACTCACTATTTAAAAATCAATTTTTATTGATCCAGACAGTGGCTTGCACATTCTTTCCAACAAAAAGGAAAACTATGTTATGCAAATTCAAGACACTACAGAAGAGCAAGGTCCTTAATGGTATTTCCCCTTCTTTTTCAGAAAAGATCTTGTAGGTTTTCTGTTTCAGACAGGGAGAGAAGATGATAATAAACACAGGCTTACTTCATAAAACTGGATGTAGTATTAAAAGGAAAAATAACAGCAAAAGAACTCTGGCTTATGTTGACAGGCATTAAAGTAACAGTGCTGATTTACCCCAAGAGCTTGCCTCTCACATAGAGAGGCAGAACAATAACGCTAGCAAAGTTTTATTTATCATTTTAGAGATACTTGGCATTTGGGATTGCAGAGGCACTCATAAATGACAAAGTGAAGATTCACACCAGGCAGTCCATACGTACATCAGTTAGCCATTCCAGTACCATCATATATACCATGGAAAACCCTTCCTTTGAGAGAATGCAATATTATTTAAATTTTCAGAATAATTTGAGGTTTTCCTCCTGGAAAGCAAGCAGTTGCACATAAAGGACAGGAAATTATACTTATCTGTTATCTTAGAGGACCACTATTTTAAAGTTAGTATTTCAAGACCTACCCATTTCTCATTGCTTGACTGAAACCCTCTCTTTTGTAGTTACACAGAAAAGGAACATAGAATAGAATCACAGAATAGTTAGGGTTGGAAAGGACCTTAAGATCATCTAGTTCCAAAACTATAAACTCCAAAGAACTGCTGAAGTTCAGTTACTAATTTTTATCAGTCTCATATTATTGAACCCTTTTGTTGCACCACTGAAACATTTGGGTGAGTCAAGAGATACCCTCTTTGAGGGAGACACAGCTTGTTGAAAGAGAACTGGCATGCTCAAAACAAGGATCCCTTATAGAAACACTCCTCAGTTTGCTTTGACTTTTTTTCTGAATAATATTTTTTAGAAAGTTTGCAGAAAGAATACTGGGTTTTCCAGGTCCCCCTTGTTCCTCCATTTGTCAGAAGCAAAAGCTTATGATCCATCCACATCTCTATAAGCTGAATTGCAGCTAGAATTCCCTGGAGCCTGGCCTGAAGGGGATGTTGCTTCAGTGAATTCAATTTTCCAGAGTATTAAGAACTGAGAAAGTAAAATAGATGACAGGCACCGAGAGTGGAATTCTAGCTCCACTGGAGGTTAATGGGGCTTTCTGCTACCAACTTCAGGTAGGCCAGGATTTCACACCACTGCTTCAGGGAAAAGAAGAAAAATGTTTTACAATATTTAAACATTTATTGTATAAGGTTGAGTCTGGTAGTAAAATGTGAACAAGGATACTGACTTTGCTTGTAAAATTCTTCAAAATTACGGAAGGAATGCACTATATAAGATTGTGGTATTAGGGATATTCCACTGCAAGACTGAAAGAAATCAAGACTATTTCTAAAAGTTGCTATTTTAAGGGTATTAAGTCTTTGAAAAAGTTACCCCTACAGCTACATTCTCCACTAAAATCTACTATGGAGAGGAAAAATGAGCCTTCAGACCAAACTACAGATTTTTATATTCCTTTTCAGGTGGAAAGCACTTTAGCAGCACAAAATAGTCCTTATCCTTGACATAATACATGTGTTACTCAATAAAGGCACAGCACCACAGCAAAAAAACAAAATAACCACAACAGTTTCATACAATGTAATGGGGCAGCCTCGTCACCAAGACCTTCCACAGCTGAACAGACAAAAAGCCACTGGAGCTGGTGACTAAAACTCTCAGTCTTCCTTTGCTCTGACATGGTCTGGGCTCTCGCAAGAGTTGTTGGAAATCCATTTCCATCTCTGGACTTTCGGATGGCTCACCTCACCAGGGGAAAACTTTTAATAAACATGTCTTTAGACCTATCTTATATACTTGATCTTGTATCTAAGGAGATATGTCTTACTGTGCTTCTTGTCTCTGTTTCAGGGATGTGTTTTACAGGCATCACAGATAATGGTGCTCTCAAACTCCACTGCAGATTTTAGAATACTAATGTAACACATAAAAAAAAAGGTTGTCTTAATACTATCAGATGTAAGAAAGAAAGGAAATTAAGAAAGAAAAAGGGCCATAAACCAGGCAAAGCTATATAGCAATGAATCAAAAAATCAGGAGCAAAGGAAAGAACAGCAAATAAGGAGTGGAGCAAAAGAGATAAAGTCATCAGAGAGGGCAACAGAGGATGGAAAAAGAAATAAGCAAAGGAAGGAAGGCATTAGCTAAAGCAGAAGTGCAGTGGAGGCAAAAAAAATACTGAAGTGGAGCAGAGAGATGTCACAGAAACAGAAAACAAAGTTGTAGAGAGCGAACTGATTATTTATGAAAACAGGATACAAAACTGAATAAGGAAAGAAAAGGAACTGAAGCAGAGAAAGAATAAGAAAAGACACCACTTCACCTCTGGGAATATATTTAATTCCAATCAGGAAGTGAACTGAGGCCTATATTCATCTGACCAAATTCCCAGGAAATTGAGGAAAAAAACCTAAAAATACTAACCTAACACCTTCCCAATCCCTTTAACTGCCATAGCTTCTGGATAACACCATTACAAGCTGTCTTTCAATGCTTTTACACTTTCTCTGGGCAACCTAGATTTCTCTCTTCTGTCTTTTTGCTCCAACATTTTTGGCAGCCTTTTACTTTACCTCCCTAGCTGCTTCCTACATACTTCTCCCATTATGCTTTTTTTGCTTGCCTTTTTTCACCTTGATTTAAAAGGACAACTATAGTGGGTACTTGTTTCTAACTAACAGTAGCTGACTGAAAGATGACAGCACATCCACAAAAGCTATAAAACAATTGTAAGGAAAAGAAAATACATCAAGAAGAAACAAGAGGGCAAGAAGTCATACAATTCAGTATTTTCTCTTCTATACTGCCAACTCTGGGTAAGCATCCTCATCTACACATCAATTATTACAAGTTTTTCATGGGCAAAAATGTTAAAAACACTTTGAAGCATGCTGATAAACAGCCCTGATAACTTAAACTAAAACTGAGTTTGAGAGCTTAGCAATGCAGCCCCAGCTATGCTTCTTTAGCCCCTCAAAAGCCAATTAGCAACCAGGAAACATTTTTCAACTTCACTAGCAGGTTTGCAAAACTGGGTCCCATTTCAACATTAAAATACTTGGCCAGAATGTAAAGACCTTTCAGCCATGACTGCAACGCTTTTGAGAATAATTTGACTCTATTGTTCCAATACCTTTTAATCTGAACTTCAGCATTTCATAACGACAACAAAAAAGAAGGAAGTTCAGCGAACTAAGCTGCTTCAGCAAAGCAGGCCCTTAGCAATTTTGCTGTGAAGAATGAAAGCAAACCAGACACAGATGACTAATGAAGCACTTCAAGAATTAATGGCATGCATGTGAACATGATGCTGTTAAATGTTATTCATGGGAAGAACATTTCCCTGATGAACAGCCATCTTGCTGGAAAAAGGGGCAGGACCATGACACTTGCAATTTGGGATTTTGATCTAAGCAGTGCTAGACCAATTGATGCACTGTACTAACGCAAGTTTATCACATTGTATTTAGTATACAATGGGTGGATTTAAGGGTCAAGAGAATAGCTAATTATAGAATCATAGAATCCGCTAGGTTGGAAAAGACCTTTAAGATCATTAAGTCCAACCTTTAACCCAGGACTGCCAAGTCCACCACTAAACCATGCCACTAAGTGCCTCATCATTTCGAACACTGCCTTGCCCCATCCTTCATGGGCAGCAAGAAGAGGCCCTGCCTCCTGGAAACTTTCTTAGAGTAGCACACAATATGGGTGACACTCCCTGTTTCAGTGGCATCTCTTATACATTAGTACAGCTAAAACTGATGTCTTCCTATGTGAAAGCAGCTTTATAAGTGGGATAAAGTCTGTTTCATTCCCACCATTCTCAAGGTGAGCATCTCTGAATGAGATAACTACGGATTTTTCAACTCAACTGCTGCTCCTGATCTTTCAAAACCAAAACCTTTTGTGAGAATATGTAACTTGCTAAATTACTTTTTTCCACCAGAAAAGTTTCTAAGCTCTCTATGACAGACTTCCTAGTCAAAACCAGAGAAAGCACACCAGGGGATGATCATGCTGAGACAGAGTGGGAACCAGCACTGCAGGCTTTTATTCTAGGAGACTTTAGAAAGCAAACAAGAAAACAAGAGCATTTCAGCTTAGTATAGAAAAAAAACTTTTGAAGATTTTCAGATGAAGCAAGCATTTTCTGAAAAGGAAACGAGAAAAGGCTTACAGCCCTGATCAGTGAACTGAGGGTCAAACAGGAGAAAACTCAGGCAAGTGAAAAATTACAAGCATGATCCATAAAATATGACAGCCAGGCACAAAGTAAGCCTCACTACTCAAAGTCCAAGAAGAGAGTCCAACTGTGCAACCAGAGCTGCTCAAATTGCCAGGCAGGGATGATTCAGTAACCAAGTTTTCCCACAAAGAAAACAGGCATGCAGCACCCACTCATACTCATTTGTGCTTGTCTGCTGAAGTTGTGCAGCTGACCCACATGTGGCCTCTAATCTAACACTTCTTCAAATGTAAGTGTCAAAAATATTACTGTTTTCTAGTTATACCATACCAGTGAACCATCAAAGCAATGGACAAAGGGAACTGCTGAGTATGAAAACTGATCATTGCTAAAAACTTCAATTAACCTACAGCAATGGAGGGGGCCTTAAATGCCAGGGGTTACAGATTTTAACTCAAGCAAACAAGATTGTTCATAACTCCTTAATAACTACCACAACTTTATAGCCTATGATCTCCACATCATATTAAAGGAGTATCATCTCAGTATAAAATGTGTTCATCCAACCTGCTGTAAACTGCTATCAGTGATTATCAGTAGAAACAAGTACCATCTGTGCAGCTGAGCACCACAAAAGGTACTCCCTTTTCTGCCAGGTTCACCTAAGGAAGTTTCTGCTTCTATATCCATATTCACATGCAAGTAAATTCAAAATTACTATTTTCCAAGTCTGCATAAGCATGAAAACTACAAACCAAGATGTGCTTTGTAAAGTGAAAGCGATTGCGTGAGAGCAATTCTTTTGTGCATGGAAGTCTCGAGCTCTAACAATGTGTGTTTGCATGTATTTAAAGTGCATGTAGGTTAGATCTGGCATAATTTTTAAAAACCCTGGTAATAAAGAACCCATTTGGAACCAATTGCCCTCTTATTAGTAGTGTTTTAAGGTTTTGTAAAACAATTCTTATGAGAGTGGTAATGGGAAGCAAACTGGCCAAAGCCCAGCACTGTAGAATGAAACTGATCCCCAAAAATTGCTTGCTATGGTAGAAGGAATCATCAGTGCTTAATAAACAAAGAGGGCACAAGTTCAGTAAAGCATTATCAGGGCATACCATCCCTGCAGCAAACACTAAGGTCAACAGCTTGGACACTTTCCTAAAAGTCTGCACATTGGTCAGATCTCTGCTGAACAGGGATGAGCTGGTCCCCAATCCAGCAATCCACTACAATAGCCAAGTAGCTCTTAGTATGCCCAGTAACAGATCTGACAACAGCAAGTGTTGAGTTTCAGCCAAATTCTGCCTAAGTCAGATAAAGTCAGACCCAGGAGTTTAATAAGATAAGGATCAGTGTCCTGTGTACACCCATTCATCAGAGCACAGATTTAAGTACAAAAAAAAAATGGAAGGTATATGGAAAAAGTAAAGGAGGAAAAGACATTTATGTTTCAGAAATTTTGTGAGAACACTGAGCAGTTACTGTCTTTATATTTTTCTGAAGGTGTTGACTAGCGTAAGGAAGAAGCAGTAAAGCCAAGCTATTAATTGCTTTTTATTCAAGTTCCATTCTTCAAAAAAGTGCTTTCACAATAGCTGCAAGAGGCAAATTTATAACAGTAAACAAGGCATTCTCATTCACATATTCTACATATCCTACTGTAAATTCCTTATGGCAGAGACTATTATTAATGCTAAATATATTAAAATTCAAATCAAATGAAGGAAAATAATCAGGAAGTTAATTAAACTTGCAACCAACACTGCTTTGGAAAACACTGCAAATACCTCTAAGGAAAATTCAGAGTACAGAAGAACCTAAAGAAATTGATCAATGGAGCAAATAAGTTTTCAACTTGGAAATAATACTATATCCAATTTATAAGCATGAAATAATGGGTTCACTGGAAAATAAAAACAACTATTTGCAAGGGACTCTGACTTGGTTTTTACCTCTGGCTGAACCACCAAGCTCCTAGGAAGCATACTGCCAGAGCTTCTCAGTTCTTCACCTAAGGTAACCAAAATCCTGATTGGATGTAAGCTAGCATAGGTCTTTGCCCTTTCTGTCTCTGCTAGGCCTTCTCCTCCTGTTTGTTGCTAGCTGACTCCTAAGTCTAGTCTCTGCCTCCCATCTGGAGCATTAGGTATGCATACACTGGGGAAACAAATGCCACCACATGAATGACTACAAGGACTTCCACACCTTTACAGTGAGACTTAAGAGACATTTGTGCACACAGGAATAATCTACAAAATCACATTTGTGAGAGAAATACAGGCTCACACTGAAATACAGAACACACATTCTTCTTACATTAGTACCATATTAAATAACCTGTGAAGAAAAAGTCCCTATTACCAGGATAAACTGAAGCCATGATAAACTGTCCTGTTGGCTGGCTCAAAATACACCTTTAGACACAGTTTTCATAACTGGAAATTTTTATGAAAGTCAGCTATATCTATGTGTCAGTTAAGGTATGCATATGCTTCAGGCAGGTTTTGAAAGCCTATTACTATCACTAGGATTCTCGTACCTCCAGCTTCTATTAAAGAAATCAGTGCATATCTCATGTTACTGCTGACACTATTAAAAGCAACAGACAAGCACAGTGATGATCGTAGCATGAACACTCTCCTGCAAACAGTCAGCATGAAAGCTTTGAAGTTCAGTTAACAGGAATCTTCACAGTTGTGGCATCTAGCTAATTAGTTGTGCCTAATTCATTATCTAGACATAGCAACTTTTTCAAAAATAACAAACATCAGTGAATTGTGAATTTTGTTTTCTTTGTCAGTTCCAATACAGGCAGAGATTTCAGGCTTTCCACAGCTACTGAAATAAATTGGCCTTGGCCTCAGAAGAAAAAAAAAAAAAAAAGGATATTTTAGTAAGATAGCAAGAAGATTCTTTGAAGTAAATTCATTTTCATGCTAAATAATGAAAAGTTGGTATAAAAATTGTTTAACATTTTTTTTTTACTTAACAGTACTTCATGAAAAATAAGCCAGGCTGGAAAGGCAAGAGCTTGAAGTGCCTTCAACCCACTGAAAAGGTTTGGTATGGATAATATACCCATATTATTGGCCATATATCAATATATCCTTAATATTGACAATAAAACTCATCCCAGTGCTGAGGAGAATCTCTTTTTTAAAAGACAGTAGTTGTCTTTACTACCTTTTCAGTCTTTGCCATCTCTTTACTGAGATGCCATTTCCAACATACTTCTAACACTACTAAGCCTCAACAAACCATATTAAAAGGACTAAGACTACTGAATAATTTTATTTAGGCTAAATAAACTCCTGGCAGCAAAGTGTGATATTACCTTCAGAGAAAGGCAAATTACACAAGCTCAACTTCTGAAATTCTAAAGACCACCTAAAAGTTGTCATCCATAGTGGACACTAGACAGACTGAACTTAAGTCACTTTTTCTATGCTTCAATTGCTCCATTTGTTTATTCCTAGAGATTGTTGATAGTGTAGATGGTTAAAATTATAACATACATATAGGAGGCTTGGGAGAGAAAAAGGTAAGTGAGGACTTTGAGGACTTGCCTAGAAAATTCCATCACAGTTCATTAGTAACCCGTAAGTGATCAACACAAACCAAGTGGTACTAGATGGTGTACCACTCACCCATGGTAAAGAAACACTGGAGATTCTTTACTAATAAAAAGTGAAGATTTTTCAAGAGATAAGCCTGAACACTATGCCACATGTTCATTATTGCCATTAAGTATTTATAATGTAGAAGCTGAAATGAAGTGTCCATATTCTTTATTCTGTACCCATCTCAGTATTATCCTTACTTTACATTTACTGCTCATTCCCTCTACACACCCAGAGAATTTATTTTTAGAACTTCTTCGTATCACTGACATGTTCTTTGCCATTTATCATCTATAATGTTTTCAAGTTCTTGCTCACTTTCTTCTGAGAAATCTGACAGTGGTGCTTTTAGGCTTTTATTTTTTTTCACTCCCCTGCATCACTTGGGCAGGTCTGCATGCTCATGAAGTGAAACAGATTATGTCAAAAAAAACCTCATGCGAACATGGACATTTAGGTTAAAGCACTTTTAGTTTTAATAAACACAAACATTGCACTAGCTTCCATGTCCAGTCATATTTTGATCTGTATTTGAAAAGGGATATATATGTTTGGACAGCATTTTTATCAATGGAGCTGCAACATTACACGCATTCATCAGCCTTATCTTCTCCTGCTTGGGTTTCACACATTTTGGAAAAAGATCAGAAATTGCAAACACATTGGCAGAGTATCTAAGAAAATATAACATTATAGAAGTCTTCACTGACAAGGGATGCGTAAAGAGAAGGCTCTAACCATGGTCCTCATAGATTAACGTTAGGAAGATGGTGAAAGCTTGACAATTTAACAGTCAAAATACAAGAAGCCTGTACTGGCAAGATTTTTAAGATGCAGACTGTACTCCCCCCAGATGAGTTTATATGAGGATAAAATATATTTCTTCCTTATGCAATAACAGTGATTTTCTTGTGATGCACTTTTCATTTACATCAGTGCTTCTTTATTCCCTTCTGAATAAGTAAGTTGCACTAAAAACTTCACCATCAAATATATTTAACAATGCAAAAAATGTTTTGAGGAACACAGTAAAACTCTGTGCTTCAACTGCAGCTGAAACACAGAGATCAAGCAAATTCTACATCATGTCTTTAGTTATATCCAGTTATTCACTTTGATTTGTATAACTTCCATTTTCCTGTGACATGCCAGGCTATCCTTTACCAATGCTACAGATAAATGCATAGCCCTTTCAGCACTCTCATTTAGAGCATTATAATTCTGATTCAGCGCTTACAATTCATTTCCAAAGGTTGATATTTGATCCTCCAACTTTGGCACAAGAAGCTCCTGGGCCTGATATTTCACATTAATCCCTCCTCCTAATTCTTTAATCATCTCAAATGCCACATGAGATGGAACCTTGGAGGATAAATTCACTGCTAACATTCCGGCCTGCTTGTGACTCATCATAAGTTAGAGACTAAGAAACTAATTGAAAAATGCTTCTCTGCAACTTCTTCCCCTGAAACATTTTGCCTGGTCAACAAAGGATGCTCAAGGGATTTCTGTTTTCTCAACAGCATCTTACATGCCAGGAATAAAAGACTGTTGAATAAAAAAGTTGAGGTAAAGCCTGTTTTAAGAAAAAACAAGCAGCACAGAAATTCCTATGAAAACAAACTCTTATTTCTCAAGCTATCAGAATTTAATTTTTCTTATATTTCTACATTCTACAGTGCCACCTAGATGTCTCACTTGAGACATGTGCTGCATGAAAACGTGGTGGAAAAGAACAGTCCCTGCTCTTAACAGCTTAAGTTGGGGAAGAGAAGGCCATGTGAAGACCTCATAGCTGCCTTCCAATATCTGAAGGGGCCTATAGGGATGCTGGGGAGGGACTCTTCATTAGGGACTGT
>JBAFWW010025847.1:0-12620 GCA_036873685.1 Agapornis canus
GATGATCTTGAGGTCCTTTCCAACCCTAACTATTCTATGATTCTATGATTCTATGCTTACATAGTCTCAAAACAGTATGCTACTTCCAGAAGTAGCATTTCAGACAAGATATTTGACAGATACTAGGCAAAAAGAAGTATTATGAAATCATACCCTTGACAAAGTCAGTTGTCATGGATCTTCCCTCACCTCAGTGATGGTATGGAAATCATAGAAATCACAGAAGGCGCTGCAAAGTGGTAAGCATAGCCTTATCAACATGACAGCAAACTGGAAATTCTCTCTGGGACAGTTTTCAAAACAACTCTCTGGGGAGCCCATATTACTATTGTCACAGCCAAAAAGGTTTCTTTCACTGTTGATATGATTTAGGGCAATTAAGTGAGTTATCACAGCTTTGTCTATTGTATTAGAGAAAGGAGGGCAAGCCAGGAAGAACAGATGCTGAAAGGAAACTGCTTAGAGCTAACCATCAGGACATGGTAGATGTCCACAGTCCCTCTGCAGCCTCTTGGTGTCTTTGCCAGGATAACATGCTGGATATCTCTCACCAGTAGACTTTCAGTACTCTCCAAATGAGTCCTCTTCTCAGAGCTGCTGCTTGATGGAACACAATCACCACTTTCTAAAACATATCTGGAAAAGTCTAAGATTTAAGTGTTGGCCAGTGCTGCATATAGGTGTAACTTCCAGGAGAATCCTACAAAAATAACTGGTTTTGAAAGAAACAAGAGTCCTTCCTGCTTAAAGAGAAATCTGTGAAGTGAGCATCTGTCATATTGCTTTCCCCTGTACTCTACTATCTCTGCTGTGTAAGCTGGTGAGCTGCATGTCAGGCTCCAGAGCATCAAATCTTCTAGCCCCTCCTTACATAGGAGCCTGAGGGACCTTTATGGGGCTTGACTTGTACACATATTTACATCATGCGTTTTTCAACACACTTAGATTGACCTAAACCAAACCTGCTTTTGGGTTTAAATGATGATCTAATATTAGCGGTATTACCTTGTTCACTGGGTCAAAGAGTGAGATACCACTCCCTAGCAGTAACAGAGACAAGATGACCCAAAGAGATAATTTAGGTAATTAAGGTAGTATTCACAATGACTACCTTTGTTGGGATTTGGCCTTCAGACTGTAAACTCAAAGACTTTTGAAGGAGGCTGCATAGTCACAGGAGTAGCCAGTACAGTGTCAGGAGACCCTGTCTCTGTGTACAGCAATGAGGTAGCTGAGCCATTACCTTTCACCATGGGTAAATCTTTGTTTGAAGTAAAACTGGAGTATTCTAAGGGAGATTTGTGAAAGCTCCATTGCTTTTGACATTTAAAGTTTAAGCAGCTGAACTCTGGAAATGGCTACAGAAAACAGCCTTTTACTGGCAGGAAGATGGATGATTTGTCTTTCCAGTTTCTTTTTCCTTGATTTTCATTTTTCATTTTCACTTACTTTCATTAATTTTCTTGTTCCCTCCTTGTACTACAGTTAGGTAAATTTTATCCTTATTATACAACAATTACTGAGTGACAAGTTTAATAATCATGTATCACCTTAGATAATGAGAGTTCAGATTCAGGCTGGAATAATTTGCTAAGATGTAACACGGAAGTTTCCATAGCATGTGTCCTGTATTTTGTCTGTTTCTGGCTTGTGTTTTCATTCTTCTTTTCACCAACAAGCACCAGAAATTCACCAAAAGAACAAGACTTTATTCAGATTAGATTGAGTTCATTCAATTTACATGATCAAAACAGAGCAGCAGTCAAGCCTACAACTATGATCAGTAATTGAGCCTGCCAAAGTAAGCTTCCTGCCCTTACGCTTGAATAGCTTAAACTCTGCTAAATCCTTGTACCTCTTGTATTTCTGCTCAGTGCCTTGCTTGGCCACTCTGAAGCACTTTTCTGAGAGGTACTTTACTGTTTTCATTAATGAGGCACTGGAACATAGGTGGAATTTAAGCTATCTGAAAATTGCCCTGCAACAGTTTCTTCTTCTCTAATTCAGTTGTACAAGAGCAAAAACTAGAAAAGAACATATTAGACTGAAGCACAAATTCCTTCTCCCATTCCTCCCATACTTCAGAAGTTTTTTCTTCTCTTTACCTTATGAAACTGAGACTCTAAAACTAGGGGAGGAGAAGGGTTTCAAATTTGTCATGACTTCTTCATGAGGAATAATACGGTTGTTATTACTATCTCCTTTTTGTTCATCTTCTGCAGACATGGGATATCTATCCAGGTAGGAGAGCTAAGTGCTGAAATAACAGTATCTATGGAGAACAGAGTAGGAGCTGAGGGGATGAAAATGGGAAATTACTTGTCTAAGGCAGGAGTGATGCACTGAGCTTTGTGAATCCTAATTTCTTTTGTGTGGCTGTGAGGTTTGCACTTCCTGTATTGAAATTACACATTCTCTAGAGCTCACAGGTGAAGACACTGTGTGCTGAACTTTGCAAAAGTTTAAGTGTTTATGCTTGTTTTTTGCCTGCTTGGAAAATGAGTTGGAGAACTGATGTTTACTTTAGCAATGATGCATTATTATTAGGCAATACATAACTACAACAGCTATTAAGAATAAAGTCAGATGAATGCTGACTTAGGGACTTTAATTATTAGGTTAAAAAAATATTAATTTTGCAAATTTGAGGGACTAATGACAAACACAGCATTTTTTGTGTAGAG
Organism: Agapornis canus; assembly: GCA_036873685.1. Taxonomy (NCBI): domain Eukaryota; kingdom Metazoa; phylum Chordata; class Aves; order Psittaciformes; family Psittacidae; genus Agapornis; species Agapornis canus. The sequence goes on from JBAFWW010025847.1 coordinate 2,685, forward strand.
TATATTTTTCTCTAATTTGTTGTGCCCTATTAATTATGAATGGAGTGAGTTAGACAAATTTGCTTCTTCAGTGGAAATCAGCTGCATTACTGTGAAATTATAGGAACTTTGGAAAATAACAGTAAAGTTATAGCAGGAACAGTAACTTAAAGATATGATGAAAGATCATACTGAAGAGAATTGGTATATTGGAATAATGTAGGAAAATGTAGATAATATCAAAATGACTGCCCTTTATCCCTTTAGTGTACTTGCATGCTGCTTGCATGGTTTAATAAACATGCATCGTTCACTGTTCATTAGAGAATTAAAAAAAATGTATACTCTCCCAGAAAAGCTGCACCTTCTTGCTTTGCCATCAGCAGAAACCCATCTTTCACATCACAAGATTGTCTTCAGCAGGTGTCAATGGCTGCTGGGTTGACTTCAGAGGAAACACAAGCACTCTGGTTTTGTAAAAAATGCCTTGTGAACTATTTTAGCAGTCCCAGATTGGGACTCCCAAAGAAAAGTTGTAATACAAGCGGACAAAATCTGTCCTTTTTCAAAAGCGAAGCTGATAAACCTCCACATGACAAGAGGACTAGCACTCAGAAAACTCAGAGGGCTTTTCTGCAGTTGACCCTTCATGCAGTTTGAAATAACCTGTAGTGCAGAATACCATCACTCTCCAAAAATGTATAGCATACAGTGTATATGGTATATATTACCCATATAGCCAGATTCTGAGAAAGCTAAGATTCTGGACAGGCTACTGAAGAAGATCAGGTAATTAGTCAAAAAGACAACTCCCCTTGAGTTTCAAACTCCTTCAGAAAATTTACAAAGTACCTTTCAGCTTGCTGCTGAATTAGGTAAAATGAAATTACAGAAAGTGAGGTTACTGAGTTGCATTGCATTGCACTGCACAGTGTGAAACCCTCGGGCTGTTCATGTTAACATGTAGAACTTTGGTCCTTAAGTAGCTTTCATAACATTACAAAAAATCTTTAAGCTATCAGTTTCCAAAGTGTGACTATTTGCCACTCATGTCTGACCAAGTGTTCATGCTGCCCATCCTAGCTGTAACTATCCTACTGAGAAGATACCGTGCTGCTGCTGAATCATGTTGTACAGCCTCATTTTTTGTCCCACATGGATGTGTTAACAGGCCCCATGAACAAAATTTTGGGAACTCCTGCTTTAGCCTGTTCATAAGTATTAGTGCGCAGTTCATATTTATATACAAAGCTTCAGGAGAATAAATAGTAAACACAGGTGGTGTATTATACTACAGGGGAAACGTATACATCATATGTAACTGGGGTTATGATTTTGTCAGATACTGACTCCTTCATTTGTTGTGTATTTGAATACTTCAGAATCACATGGCCACCTCAGGAAGCACCAACATTACTATTGCTCTTGCCAGAAAACATGAAAATAATTTACATGTAAGGTTTCATTAAGCCCATGAAAGAAGTTTATCAAGATTCTTCTTTACAAATATTTTAAAATATCTGGAACCTGTGCCATGTAAGACCATTCAAGTGTTTCATATAGCTCTACAGAAGCAGTTCAGAAGTCAACACAAAATAAGCCCTAAGTCAAGGCTCTGATGAACCACATTCCTGTCAGAGCACAGGAACAGGCACCTGTGATAATCACAGACTGGGTCCTAGGTGGGGGGAACCAGAAGAAACATGCAGAAATCTGTTAAATCTGCTTATCATTGAAATTAAGATATTCTTTCAAAGTACGGATGGAGATTCTGGATAAACTGTGGGATGGGCAGTAAGCAGAACAACTTGTGAGACTGGAAACTTCAGCAGAAGATGAGGGGAGAAGGCTGGGTTGTATTTTCAAGCTTGTTTGGCTGATAGGTGAGGAATTGGTATGCTTTTCAAGTCCAGAAACTGAACTGCAGAACAGCAAAAAACCACGAAAAACAAGCAAACAAACCCTCCCAAACCATAAACCCCAGAATGTTAGGAATTAGTGTATTTTGTAATTTGTCACAGTTCTTGAGCGGGAATAAGAAAAATGAGTTACAAGTTTCCTCATGATTTTCTGAAATTTTGTGGCACTTCCTGTAAGACATATGGGTAACTCATGGCCAGTTAATAAAACCAGACTCTAGTGATACACCTAGAATCCTTCTGTCCCTCCTTGTGTGGAATTCCAATAAAATAATGTTACCTTGATACTGTAATGGACATATTTCCTTGATAGTACTATGAGACCACAGACTGTCATGATTTTACATACCCATGTATGTAAAAAAATAGGGACCTATGATCATTTTGGTACTGCCACATCACCAGTTATCATATAACCAGAGACCTGTGCTAATGCTGAGTTCCATGCTTGGAACAAATTCAGAAAAAAATAAAAACTTTTTTAAGTTTTTTTTTAAATCTAGCAAACTTCAAAGAAATTTTCGGATCATATATCTGAGATTTCATTTTATGACATTCTTGTGTGATTATTTGTGTAGAACAGAATGTCATCACCCTCAAGAGTTTTCTTAACAATCACTCCAACTGTGGAATATTTCAAATTCTACTAAAAATGGAAATAGACAGCTCTTACCTATCCAAGTTTTTGTAAAAACTAAGTCTTGCCCAGTTTTAAATTATCTCAGAGCTAAGACTTTTGCAGTGCAGCAAGGGAAACCTCCTCTGAATTAGCTGGGAGTTCTCCAGAAAGAAAATGAACAGGACATTGAGGCCAGTCCCTGTATTTGGAACATTTTTCTTCCAGAAATAAACTTCAGTAATATCTCATCAGACTTTTGGATTGTTTTACTGGTTTCTCTCGCAGTTAGATTTTCAATCCAAGGTTTTGAAAATCTGGTCTAGAATAGGTAATTTTCAGTGTCAGAGATTTAACAGCTTATTTATACTGTGTATTAAAAGAAATGTATGGCCTTGATCTCATCTTTGTGATGAAGTAGCTAGTGATATGGTATATAATCCACTGTAAGATTTGCAGTTAGTATTTATTATTCCTATTCAAACAGTATAATGGTGAAATTTCAGTAGCTATGTAATGATGATTTTGCACTATAGCAAAAGCCTTTGCAGTTAGTCTGGGGATGGATTTCCTTAAATTAAAATGTCAAAAAAAGCTGCTAAGCCTGCCAAGGAACAACACTGCAACTTGTATGTATTTCATTCTATAACAGGTATATTATACATCAACAAAAAGTGCACAAAGCCAATAACTAAAAAAAAGGAACTACCGATTTTTTATTAACATCATACCTCACCAAGGTTGGTGCTGTGAGAGAAAGCAGAGTACCCAGTATTTATGCAACTAAGGGTGTAGACTCTGAGAGTTTTCCTCAAGATGTACTTTTATTTGCTTTATTATCAAAGTTTACTAAGATATTATAAATAACTGTAGATATATGGAAAAAGATCATGTTTCAGAGATGGAAGATGACTAAGCTAAAAAGATTACCTCTGGAAGACAAAAATATTCTACAAACTCTGGGGGTTTTGTTTATGTTTTGGTTTTTGTTTTGTTCTGGTTTTTTTAATGGAAGTTGCAATACTATCATGTACCTCTTATGCAAGAGGGCTATCAAGATAGCCATCCATTTTACATTTTGTATAGTGCAGATCACCTGCTATCTTGATTCGTCCAAGCCTTGTAAGGACTTAACAGTTTTAGTCTTATCTTGAGGGACACACAATGCCACTGAAGTCAATAAAAATAAATAAATAAGTAAAAGAATGCTAAAGGAGAGAAACAGGTTTCAAAAGCCTTTGTGGGAAACCCCCAGTATTCCAAGCAAGCATGGACAAACACAGTTCTTTCTGAAGTAAGCAAAAGTGCACTAAGCAGGTTCAGAAAATGCTTTTGAAACTAAACTTTTCAGACATGGCTAAGCCTGTATTTTGCATGTGAATGACAGCAAACTCTAAAAGTGCCACTTCAATGTTCTCATATAAAACTTCTTTAAATAATTTAGCATTTATACAAACAATAAATAACAGCAAACTCTAAAATAGTCAGAACTGCCAGAAGTTGGACTGTATACACTCACAAGTTTTATCCCAGATCACCTTCCCTTGTGCACAGTGTTTCCAGTTTTGTATAAAGTTTTTATGAAGATTGGTTTAAGTTGCATTAAATGAAATGCAGATACTGAAGCTAAAAAGGGACTAGACCTTCTTGATGTGTGTTCTTTACTTATTTGGAAATTGTGTGCAGATGCTGAGGAAGGGTCACACAAGCAGCTCAGGACACACCACATTTAATTCCAATGCAAATTAAAATGAATGTGAAAGAGCACAAAAGTATAAGGTTGAAAACTGGACAAAATTAAAATAGAAAATTGAGGGTTTGCGTCCAATTTAAAAGTGGCAGTATGTAACAACAGAACCCCAAACCTCCTAGGTAGCGTGGCAGATAAAAGCATTCTGTTCTGCAAAGGTAAAAGTAATTATTTTAAAATTTGGGGCTACTCCAGTTCAGAAAGAAACTCCCCAAAGATTCAGAATTCTCCATAACAGTGAATGATTCCTTAGCCAGGGTTTGATATGTCAGGAGCCTCCAGCAGCTTACTAGGTGGGCTACTAAAGGGTTTGTGTAGCTTAACTGGCAAGTAAAGGTATTTTCCCCAGAGGAAGCTTGTCAAAATTAAGCTGTCCTTGAAAAGTAATTAAAGTTTGATGAAGTGACAAATATCAATTAAATTAAAAGAAAACAAACTCATCATTTACTTAGAATCCAAGTAAAATTGCTATCACTTTGGCCTTTTAAATTTTATATTCAAGCACAGGTTGGGTGGGCTGCAACTAGGCTGATTTCTATATTGTCTTTCCAGGTTTTTTTCCAGGAAACCTAAACTGTATATTAATGAGCTTATGCACATTCTCACTCTTAAGTGTGCTGTAGCCCATTTCCTTTGTTGTTTGGGATTTCTGTTTGGTTTTTGTTTCTTTAAATATGGGGCCAATATCACAGCAGGACTATACAGAGGTGAGCAGGACTGGAGAGCCATTGGGAGAGCTTGCCACTGTTTTAACATCCTCAAGTGGATTAAGACAAACTATTAAAATACAAACTATGGTCCTTCCAAATTTTCTCCTGGAATGTCTGGATGTAGCCCAAGTGCTAATGCAGCACACAAAGCCTTTTTCACAAGGGTATCTTCTTAAACCTGCAAGTCTTGCAGTTTTACATTATACTGCATTTTGCTAGGAAGATTTTGCTTATTATCGCTATTGTTAAGTGTCTTGCATTTCAAAATATGCTTTTTAAACTTTGTTTGAAGTACATAATTGAAAGAACTAACTGAAATTTTGCCCACCTTGAATTAGGTTAGGAATAGTTTCTTTCAGTTACTTACCAGAGTTATGTCAATAGATCTTTTTATGTGGATTTTTTTGATTGATGGGGTTTTGCTAAAATGTTTTATATCATGTGGAACTGAAGCAATTGTGAGGAGAAAATATCACTGCTGATCACTGTCCACCAGCAGGGTTGGGATTGTTTGTTTTTTTTTTCTTTCTTAAAATTCTCTGAATAAACCCAATGTTTTGCCATTCTTTTTAGCAACCACTGCTTTTCCAAATAGAAATAAGGCTCACCAAATACCTAAACATACTTAAACAGAATTTTCAGAATTTATTCTAGCAAGACAGGGCTTCAGCTGTTTACAAATACCATTATGGTTACAAATGTCATGAACTGATAAGTTTCTAAAAGTTTTATAGTTCACTCACATGGTATCTGTGTCTGCCTCTGATCTCTGAAAGAAGAAACGTAGTTACAATTCTGAAAACTTGAAGTAGACAACAAGCATTAACAATTAAAATGTAAGACAAAACACATACTACATAAATTAGAAAAGGATCAAGGAACATGCATGCACAGACAGATGGCTGTTCTTGTGCATTATGTGAGGATCTTACTATATTCAGCATTTAAACTCCACCTACTTCCTTCACCTTCTTAGTTTCCACATTTGCCATGGGTATTTTGCCATTTAGATGAAAAAGAGCATTAATGACAAAAGATTATTGCAACAACACAACCAATAATCCAGCTTTTAGCATAGGCAGGTAGCAGAAACATATATACCAGTTTACCAAAGAAAAAGTGGTGGAAAAAAGAAAGAATCATAGAGAAGTGACTTGCAGTGTCATCCTGTGGCTTATTCAAAACTTTATCTACAAGACTATACACTTCAGGTTGAAAGCTGTTGCCGGTTTTATCAGGGAGGGAGAAGGGAAATCTGATCTCTATAATTAAGGCAATGAATTTTAACCTAAAATTTAGTTATTTAAGTATCTGTGGTTCCTAATCATCCACTGGGCCTGGTGGAGCAGGCTGGCTGCTCTCACAGTTTAATTTTCTTTCCAGATAAACCAGGGATGTGGGAGGAAGACTAGAGATGGTGCACACCAGGTCTTGCCTCAACATGGAGTTAAGACATCAGCAGAATATTATCTAGATATAGGTGTTAGGGAACATATCCAGTTTCCTCATTATAGAGAAAGCAGTCTATCAAATGAAGCACATAAATTCCTTATACAGTCACAGGAAAGACACTGATGTCTTTGAAGAGCTCCAGAGGGAGATCCCATCTCATTAAGTACAAGCATTTAAAAGACTTAGACAATGAAAAATGTGCCTCTTTACTGATTTCTCTCACTTCCAAAAATTTACACAAAGAGATTTATTTGTTCTATGATCAGTGTCCTTGTGTCATTTGACAGGCTTCTTATAATTGAAATGCTGCAACTTGTAAACCCTCTCAAACATGGGATATAGAACATTAAAAATGAGCACTGTACATGTACTATAAATGGTAATTGGGGCCAGTTTTATCTAGTCACCCAGTATAATGACATTTCTGATTTCAGCTGCATAAACTTACTCCCACATCCCTTCAACTTCAAACAATTCAAACCTCCTTTCTTAAAAAAGAAAAACAAAACCTGTTTGTGTGAAACAGTATCTTTAGTTACATTTTAGTTACAGGTATCTTTAATTTACTTCCTCACTCCCAAGGATTTTTTTCTAGAAAAAGATTTTTAATTACATACTTATCTGCTGCAGTTTTGCCACATAAAATATTTTTTTCCTTCTACGTGACTGTTCTTAACCCACTATGCTTTGCCCTGGCTGACATTCAGAAAGGAACTAACTACATCCCTGTCTTGATCCTTTGCCACAATAGATGGGCTTCTCATGAACTTGACTGGATTCACTGAGGCTCTGAATTCATTACCCTGACACCTAAACAGAAGCTGTTAAGAAACCCTTTTGGAAAAAAATATAACAAAAAAAAAACCCAAACCAACAAAACAAATATCCCCACAAACAACCCAAACTGAACACACAAACCAAAATATAACGTGGGATGAGAGACATAAAGCTTATAAAATCATCAGATCAGAACTGAACCACCCATTACCTCCCTCACAAAGTATTTTTCTTCTATTTCTTAATCAGGGACTAATTTCCCTCATGATGGAAAAAGTGCCATTTATAAAATCAAGTGTCTCAGGTTAGGACATGAAAATTTATTGTCCTACTGTCTCTGCAGAATTCACCTGATCACCCCATGATACTCTCAGAAAAGTATTGTTCCAAAGTGGTTTTCAGATTCAGGATTAGCACACCGACATTCTGCAGAAATAATGCCTCCCAGCTCACACCTTTCAGCACCTTCTGCTGCCCGATCCATTCCCCACCTTTCAGTGCTTTTCTACCAGACTCCATTCCTTTCCTAACACTATTTTCTCCACACCTACTGATGTCTCCTCTATTTCCCTTTCCCCACAATGTCCCCAAATCTCCTGATCTGGCAAGAGACAACATGAGCTTTAGCCATCAGTATTTTCTCACTGCCTGTACAGTTCACACACAGACAGTCATTGACAGCTGCTCAGAAATTATACAGGCTGATATCTCATCGTTAGCGTATAGTGGGCCATCATTTGAGTCTGCAGCCAGAAATTTAAACTTTGAAAAAGTTCAGATCTCTCTGATACTTATTCCCATCCATCAAACTGGCTTGAAACTATTGAAAATACTCAAAAGTTGTGGGGAAAATGTCACAGGAGTTGAGCAACACCAAGAGAGAAGAGTATGATTTTGTTCCCTTAAAACACCAAGTAAAAAAAAAAACAAACCAAACAAAAAGAAAATATGAAATAATTACTTAAAGTATAATTACTTTACATGCAAGTACCATTACAATATGATGCGAGGAAAAAATACATTTAACATTACAATTAAAACTATACATTCTGATAATGAATACTTAGAAAAGGTCTATTACAAAAAGTCAATGAAATTAGAAAACTAGACCATCCTGAAGGAAAAATTAAGAGAACTGTTTTCTAAAAAGTATTTGCAAATAGTTTGATTGATGTGTTCCAATATGCTTTTTATTTATTAAGGAAGAATACAAATCGGCATTTTATGTATTAGCATTTGTATTGATCCAAATGACAAAGGACCACAACTGAAGTTAAGTTCCCCTGGCACTAGGAGCTGTAGTGTAACATGATTCAAATTCAGGCTTCAAAGCCTTGATTCTCTGTTCTACCATTTTCTCTGAAGTCTCATGATGTCACAATAGGAAGCTGATCCTCCAAATCTGGATCTGATGCTTTGCCAGACTTTACTCTTGATAATTAAAGGATCTGTGATTGCAGTCTGACTTTGGCTTCCAGCATCCAGAGATTATATTCTTCCTCCCTCCCCACATCCTTCCCTTTCATGCCCCCAAATGTAACAGACTTTGAAGAAAAATCTCTTCATATCACCAGAAAGACAAAAAATGAGACTGTCCAAATCTGCCCACTAAGGCTCATTTTGTCAAACCAAACAAGCAAAACTTGTTTTCAGAAATGCCTTATTTTAGACATTTTTGAATTGAGCTGTGCTGAAATCTAGGAGTATGAAGAGTTTTCTCTCGTCTGAAGTCTCCTTTTGTGTTCAGATATCAGAGCTGAGCTCAGGCTGGGTCACCACTAACAAGGAGTCACCAACTGTCCCGAGGCAAACTGCAGTACAGTCTAATGGTTCAAACACAGTTACAATTTCAGAGTTGTGTGCCAGTGTTACCTAGCTTGGGTAATGCAGATCAACTTTACAGTTATAACTGTCTGGTGTTATCCATGCAGTTCCTATTCTTCATAACTCCTGAAAACAAGGCAATCTAACCAGATCTCACATTTGACTTATTTTTCTGAAGCTGAACAGAATCAGTCTTGATCTAGACAGCATGATTTATTCTGACACGTGTCAGGTATTGCAAGGGGGTAGATTGTCTGCATTGAACATTGTGGGTTTAATTCCATAAAGGTATGTAACTATTTAGAAGTGCAGTCAGCCCTTTTCAAGTGCAATGCCTGAATGGCTGTAGCTGTACCTTTGAATTTAACAGCAGTAGCTTCCACTACTGTGTTCAATGGCAAAAGAACTTCTGAAGAGTTGATTGTCGTTATATTACTTTTAAGCCCTGCCTGCGCAGGCAGGGCAGCAGCAACAGGCTCCACGCACTAGCTCTGTGCAGGTCTTCCCAGCTCAAGCGCTCTTTCACACGGAGGAAACTGAGGCACGGCCCTAGGGAAGGGTCATTTCATGAAGGCGCAAGGCCAGCCTCTGACAGTTGTTAAACCAAGGCAACGCGCGGGCATGGAGCGAGGCCGGGGCAGCTCGCCGTCTCCCTCACAGCCGGGGCTCCCCGGCGGATGCTTACACTCGTCCTTACGGGCGTTGGTGTCGCGACCCTCGGCGGCCCTTGAGACAATGGGGTTGGGTCGGTGCTGCCGCTCCCGAAGGGCCGGCTGGAGGCGGCTCTGGTGCTCAGCCTCGCCCTCTGGAGGAACGGCTCCCGCTAGTGCGGCGCAGCCGGCACGGCCGTTCTCAGACAGCCCGTTAGGTCGGCCCCGGCGGTGGGGCGCGGAGGGGCAGCGGGCTCCC
>JBAFWW010025848.1:12772-29609 GCA_036873685.1 Agapornis canus
GGAAGTAGATGATCTTAAGGTCCCTTCCAACCCTAACTATTCTATGATTCTATTATTAACTTTACTTTAAGGTTGGAACATAGAACACAATAAAATAGGAAATCCACAAGAAAAATAGTTAAGTGTATTGATGTTGGAAAATGAAAAAGAGAAATTTTTGGAAGGGTTCAACATTTAATTAAAGTAGTATTTTTAGTTATTTTTTAAGGATTATTAAAAAGGCATCATTCTAATGTAATTAGATTTAAAAAAAAAAAAAACAAAAAAATTATTGTGTAGATGTGTATATTGTCTAGTAGGGAAAAATATCTTGCTTTCAGAGACATTAGATTAATAAACAGTTTCATTGCATCTCTTCTATAATAACTTAAATAGGAATCTGGAAAGAATATTTATTTTAAAACCCATAAATATTATTTAAATATTAAAATTCTATTCAATACTTCTAAATATTGGCAAATTAATTATGAAACCCAGGAAAATACAGCTGTTTATATCATCTCAGTGTTCCTCTGAATTAAATCACAGTATAATTGAATAAAATTCACATCTAGAAAGTCATTAATTAGCTGGCATGTAATAGTTCACAAGACCTGCTAAGATATGGGGCTTCTGGGAACTTTTTCAGATTGCATCAATTGATTTTGTCACAAAGCCAGAAAGTAGAGAGGGATTTTGATTTATTTTTCTTTTTCCCTCTTCTAGAAACACACCTGATAAATCTGGTGGTGGCTTTTCTTTTCTTACCCTCTGTTCAAATCAGATCATAATTACTCTGGCATCAAGGTCAGGGAACTTGGCTAGCTCTGAAAGATATCAGCTGTTTTTCTCATGCTTGCTGAACCTCTCTTAGACAAATTTTGCATTGTTTTTTGTGTCAGTTTTATCGTGGAACATCGTGCTGCCATCTGGGAAGAAAAACACCGTGGTACAGGAGCAGCTGGTGAATGAGAATGGCCAAATAAACATTGGCACTCACTCTGCCATTAGGTGAGATAAGAGGGCTGAGGCCTAGCCAAAAGAGACAGCACAAACTGCTGCCATTATCCTTCACTGTCCTCTTTCCCCTTATCTCTGTTTAAAAACACAGCTATCATTCATTTTAGAGAAGGGAAACCAAACCTAGCTATCAGGTGTTGGACATACCCTTCTGAAGCCTGGAAAACAGAGATATTCACAGTCAAAAGCATTTGAAGTGTCTTGCCAGTTGGCTGAGTGACTGGATACTTCTATTTTCCTGGAAAAATAACAAGAACATTTCTTATTTCTGTAGCAATTCCTGTCACAGGAATTCAAAGCACTTTAGATGTAAAATAATTCTCTAAGCACTTTGAGAATGGGTAAGGAGCTATTAGCTTGATTTTCATAGGCAGGGAAGTTGAGGTACAAAGAAACAAATACCTGATTTGTTAGATATGGATTAGATGAGTTTGTGTTAATGCCAGTAATAAACACTAATTCTGAATTGCCTTGCCTTCTCCCCTAGCAGCCACCCAATTTTCTTCTCAGAGATTTGAAGCCAACTCAGAAATTTAGGGAGACAGTGGACTTTCCCAATCTTAACCTCCAGAAATGCAAAACATGATCATAGGACCACAGAATACGAGGTGCAAAGGGACCTCAAGGATCATCTGGTCCAACCTTTCTTGGCAAAGCATATCCTAGACTAGTTGTCCCAGCACCGTGTCTAGACAAATCTTAAAGGTGTCCAGTATTGGAGAATCCACCACATCCCTGGGGAGATTATTCCCTAGGATGATTTCTCTCACTGTGAAAATTTTATTCCTGTGTCCAGTCAGAATCTCCCCGGGAATAAGCTGTGCCCATTACACCTTGTCTTTTCTCTGTGGCTCCTTGTAAAAAGGAAGTCTCCATCTTCTTTGTAGCCACTAGAATATGGTAATAAGGTCTCCCTTTCTTTTCTCAAGGATGAACAAGCCAGTTCTCTCAACCTTTCCTTATGTGACAGGCTTCCCAGTCCTTTGATCACCTTTGTGACTCTTCTCTGGACCCTGTCCAGCCTGAACACATCTTTTTTGTATAGCAGGGACCAAAACTGAATACAGTATTCCAGATGCTGAGTAAAGTGGGTTAATCTTCTACTGATGATGCCTCTGTTGATGTAACTCAGCATCTTGTTGGCTTTCTTTGCCACAGCAGAACACTGTTCACTCATATTGAGCTTGCTGTCTACCAGGACCACCAGGTTCTTTTCCACAGAGCTGCTCCCCAGCCAAGTAGATTCCAGCTTGTGCTGCACTCCTGGATTTTGTTTACCCAGATGAAAGACCTTACACTTGTCCTTGTTAAACTTCATGAGGTCCTTGTTAGCCCACTCTTCCACCCCATCCAGTTCATCCAACAGAGTAACTCTCCCAATATGTCCACTTCCCAACTCACGAATCATTGGCAAACTTCATCAGGCTACACTTGGTTCCATCACCCAGATCATTTATGAAGATATTAAACAGTGATAGGCACAACATTGGTTCCTGGGGAACAGATCATCACTTTGAAAAGGAGTTGTTTGCCACCACCCTTCTAGTGCAGCCAGTCAGCCAGTTCCCCACCCACCGCACAGACCACTTGTCTAGATCATAACGCAATGGTTTCTCTAGAGGAAAACTGTATAGAAAGCGTTGGACAAATCCAGATAGACAATGTGCACTGCTCACACCTATGAGCAAGGTTGTAGAAGGCAATCAGGTTTGTCAAGCATGATTTGCCCCTCGTGTACCCATGCAGGTGTTTCCCAATCATGTGCTTCATTTATCTTGTGATAGCTCCCAGGAAGATCTGTTCCATAACTTTCCCAAAAACTGAAGTAAGTCTGATGGGCTTATAATTTCCTGGATCCTCCTTTAAGCCCTGATACATGGTTGCATTCTTATTTATTTGCTGGAGAGCTGAGTTACCTTCTGAAGATCCCTTCTTTGCAGACATATGGCAAGGTAGTAGAACAGGTACAACCTGGTATCTGTCGCACAGACTTTCTAAAGGTATGGAGGGGCTGATTCTTAACTCATAGTACTGAGTTTCTGTAAGTTTCTCCTTTGACATCAGAATATGTATGCTCACATTTGTAGCTTGGATCAGTTGAGAATCTATTTACATTTGGCACAGACTGGACATATAAAAACTTGCAGACAGTAAGAGTGCCTAAGAATGCCTATCAGCTAATAGTTCTGGGAAATTTTACTTAAAATACCACTTCTTTTTTTAATAATTAGCATGATTGTTTGTGAGACAAAAAGCTGAAAATTTGAAATTGAGAAAAAATAGTCTGTATGGCATCCAAATTTAAGGATGAATTATTCCTTATCAGTATTATAGTGTTTCTTGCAAACAAAGACTCAGTTGTCCACTCAAGTTTTATTTCCAATAGTCTTGACTGGCTGATGGCTGCTTGGAGGAGAGTTTAGTAATCTTAATTCACTTCATAGTGATAACAGCTGTCTTTCTCACAAAATCACATATGGTACTAACTTGCATGCCTGTCAGCCCTAGCAAGGCTAACATCATGCTATTAGAATTGTCTTTCCTTTGTGAAGAACACTCTCACTGTGATGCATTACTGAGGCCTTAAAGAGCAATCAAAAAAGCAATGACCCTAAAATGCTTGCTCTGACCTGACATCCCTTACTGCTGTAGAAGTAAGAGCAAAGACTAGTTCAACCTGAAATTGCTTTGTCTTGCTTTCTTATGTCTTCTATGCAACTGCAAAAGACCAAAGAGCCACAGTTTGTGGGCTTTTAACAGTGGGCACAAACATTATCAGCTCTGACCTGGAGCAGTAGCATAGTCCACAAACTTCACATTTATATGGACTGCGAGCAAAACCAGGTAGAGTTATTCAATAATCAGGGAAGCTAAAGAAGCCTTGTTTCCACTCAGTCTGTACTACCCATATACAACCCACCCTCTTGCTGGCTTCATCGACTTCCCATGGTAATTCTTTGTCCTTTGCCCAACTCTGCTAGTTCCTTCTGAAGGGCCACATCTATTAAGGTTGATTCAAAGCTCTCTGTAAGTGTATATAATGTTAACTGTTGACAATGTAAATGGCTACAATGGGCTGAATTCTGCCTGCCTTTCTCACAGTGGAAGTACTGGTTTAGGTCTCTCTACTGCTCTATTCATATTCATAAACTTGTGTCATTATTCCTTTATAGAGTTGCTGGGAGAAGAAGGAAACCTTGCAGAAGGTTACAGTGTGCTCTCACATCAGTCTTGTTTCTTCAGAAAGCTAAGCTATTTACAAAACACCATCAGCTTTGGGCACAGTCACTGTCATGGAGAGTGTGGACCCAACTCCACATGATGCGGCCATCACGCAGTATTTTTAAGGTGACTAACTGACCTGTTGTACTGTCTTACCACATAAGATTTTTCTTACCTTCACTGTTTTCCCAGGACAACTTCTGTACACCATGGAGAATGTTGATGTTTATTTCCAGCTGTTAAAATTTTCCACCAACAGAAGAGAATAAGAAAAATAAATTGGACAGTGAAAGATGCAAAGACAATGAAAGAAAATAGAGACTAAATAATGTGATTTCAATAAATATATTAGTTTAAACTAAAAAGCTTTTTAAATCACTGATTTAACTGCCCCAAAGCATTTGCAAATTGGCATTATAAGTGTTTTATGAACCTTGAACTCTCCTTCAGAAACTTCAAATCCAAACTATTACTAATTAAAAACACTTGAAAACTTTCTGTTTACGAAAGACAAAAAAAAAAAAAGGTGCCTGTTATTGAGGCAATGCCATGTGCCAGGAGTAAACTCAGAATTTTAGTAGGCAGAATTTTAGATGGTTTTGTGTGGAAAACTACCCATATACTGCCTAGATACTATAATATCTTAAAAATGTGCCAGTGCCACACAGTAGAGAACATCCCAGTGGGACTCTGCTGTGACCATCTGGTATGGTATAGCACCATGAATACATATTATTTCAGGTCCTGGAATCATAGAATCATAGAATAGTTAGGGTTGGAAAGGACCTTAAGTTCGTGAATTTACAACCCTCCTGCCATAACCAGGGACACCCGACAATAAACCATGCCACCCAAGGCTTCGTCCAGTCTGGCCTTGAACACTGCCAGGGATGGAGCACTCACAACCTCCCTGGCCAACCCATTCCAGTGCCTCAGCACCCTCACAGCAAAGAATTTCTTCCTTAGATCCAATCTAAACCTCCCCTGTTCCAGTTTGAACCCATTACCCCTTGTCCTGTCACTACAGCCCCCAATGAATAGTCCATCCCCAGCATCCCTATAGCCCCCCCTTCAGATCCTGGAAGGCTGCTATGAGGTCTCCATGTAGCCTTCTCTTCTCTAGCTCTTTCTACCCCATTCTCATTTCTCCCATCACTTATGATTCCCAGCAAATCACAGCCTTTTGTCTCCTGCCCTTTCCAAAGGGCTGGGATCCAGCTGGAAGCTGGTCTACTGGGAAACATAATGAGGAAAGGAGGAAGCTGGCAGCACGATCCCTTGGCAGCTTGTACTGGAGACAACACTCCCCTCTAATTCACAGCACTGCAGAGTTCAGATTTCAAGGGGACTGCTGCCCTGGTTCCTCCCAATGCACCTTGCAATGGTACATCAGGGCCATACCAGGGAATGCCCCAGCAGCAAAGTCCTCCAAAGGACTCTGATGGACCTCAGTTGACAAAGGGATAGCTTGTTTTGACCCAGCACTGTGTAAAGCCTCCTCAGATAGCTATGCTATCTACAACGTAAACCACCATGGACTAAAAAGAACTAACTGTTCCTGGAAGAGCTGAGATTTTACTTGAGGTATTTACACTGCTCTTTGCCATAGATAAGGAATTACGATAAGAATTCAAGTGACTTGGTTAAAAAGCACAACCAGGCAATTTACAAACTCAAGAGGTTGATCAGGAAAGAGCTAGGAATAAAGGTATCTTTGGTGTCTTAATAGCAGGGACTGGGACTTTGAGTCCCAGTCACTCTTCAGTTGCTTGTGGGACTCTAACTCACTTAACTCTGGACCATTGCAGCACTGTGAGAGCTGAGGTGTTTGGAAGTTAAAGAACAGTAATGTAAGAAGTACTTTTATCCTCACAAAACCACATTCTATTGAAACAAGGATAATTCACAGAAGGGATTTCAAACTCATATCCTCCTCTTGATACCTAGGACACACTCTGGGAAATCCCACTGTGGACAGCCCCATTGGACTGAGGGAAATTGCTGTGCCTTTCAGGGGCCTGCCAGGGGAACTGAGAGGACACCAGGCTTCCTCCATCACACCCCTCCTCACCACATACACAGTGCCCTGGAGGTGGCAATCCCAGCCCTATCAACCTCCCTGCTGTAACATTCCAAGGGATACCTGAGAACTGGGACAGCCTCAGGGTTTCGCAGATTTGAAGACAGCAAAGTGGTCACTGCCATGGAGGTATTTAGGACAGCTTGAGGATGTGCTCCTTCAAAAAAACCCCAGATCCAAGCAGTCCATTCTCTCCAAACCGCCGGCATTTTAATTCCTGTAAAAGGTGCACAGCGTTTCCTGCACAGCACATTTTGAAAGTGCTCCTTCTTAATCTTGAATCAGAATGATTCACTTCAAGTGGAACAGATACTCCAAACTCAACCAGCTGCAGCCAGGCCTGCAAGGAGCCCTGGAGCTGACCTCTCCCCATCCCTCCTGGCCAAGCTCCATGGCTATTGTGGGGAGCCATCTGCTCAACAGAAAGGTGTGGAGCACATTCTGCTCTCCTCTCCTCCCTCCCCACAGCAAGGAAGTAATTTAGCTCCCCAGCCCTTGTCTGATCTTTGGGAGGTGCTAATTTTAATATTACATTCCTGCTCTTTACAGGCCTTTGCTCCTCTGTTTTCGCAGCGGAGATAGCATCAGCTCCACCGATCCCTTGTGGCACGTACAGAGATAGCATGTGCTTCCCGTTCTCCGTGTTTTGTGATGAGACATCTGGATGCTCCCTGGCACAACAAGATCTTGTTTGGTTTGTGCATCTGTGAGTAGCTCTTACAGGAATTGTGTGGCATCTCTTAAGGAATGAAGTCTTTTGACTTAGGGAAGCTTCCCAACAGCCTTGACACTGTGTGTTGGTTGTGTGTTGTCCCTGCTGAATGGGTCTTTCCTCCCCCCCTCAAGTGTTGTATCCTAACTTTAGGAAGCTTTTGACATCCCACAGGGCTAGCTACCACCCCACCCCCCCAGTCTGATCTCAAAAGGCTCATTTTAGACTTGAAGGAGGGCTAGGATTTCAAACCTAGCCTCTCTGATCCAAGTGCTTTGCAGTGAACAGTAGCAAAGCAAATACTCCTGTTTTTACTGCTTGTGCAAAGAAAACTCCACTTTTCAGGGTTTGTGCATGGAGCAGAGTGGATCATGTTTCCGAGCCCACCCTTTCCCCCCCTCCTTTTTCCCTTCTTTTTCCTTTGTGCAATGACATTGGCATTTCTTTGCTTGATATTTATTTGCAGAAGGGTTCAACAGACCCTCCCCGCTCAGAGCCTTGCTCGCAAGTGTCAACCCCAACTTGGAGTTCAACCCTCAGTCAGAGGAGCAGTAAAGCTGGCAGGCTTAAGTACTACAGGAATGCTAACATGGCAGATCTGAGAGAGTTAATTTGGTCAGAATGCACTCTAGTAATGTTTATGTTTTAGATAAAGTGCCTACAATGTTGCAGCTTGCCCTTCTGACCCCATTTCCTCATTGGTGTGCAGCTCAGAGAAAGTGATACTTAATTCCAAATCTCTGCTTTTATTAGCTCCCAGAGAGGGATAGGATTTCATCCCAGCCTTATCTCTGTTATAAACATCCTGTTACCATTCATATCAAGGGGATATCTTGGGGAAAAATGATTAAATACTTTCCACCAGACACAAACAGCGTCCCCCCCATCGGCTTTGCACAGGACACAGTGATTCGGCATGTGTGCATGTCATCAAACAGCATGAGCTTAATCCTTGCTAAAGGGATGGAAATTTTACATCCAAGTGTGAAAACACACTGGGGCTCTTCCACAAAATAACCTTATCTGTGTATTTAAGAGAACAGACCTAGTTCTAGCCCTAACCTTGTTCAAACAGATTAGCCTCACAGGTCTAATTCCTCATTCATCAACCTTTCTGCCAACCCTGCTGCAAAGCACCTCTGATTATTTAAGCTACAAGCATGATAAGCAGTGGTGCTTCTCCAGCTCCACACTGAGTTTGGAATCAAAGGCCTTGGGTATATTCTTGCAGCAGCACTGACAATATTCACTTCATATGGCATCTAAGCAAATCATTTTATTAATCACTGCATGCTCAAGAAGGCAGACTCCTGAAAGACACCTTCTCATGTCCCACACAGGTTGCCATCACTTACTGCTCTCCAGCAGCAGCATTTCAGTTAAGGTGTGTATCCACAAACCTATAGAGTCCACAAAAGGGACTGAGAAAGCAAGTCTATCTAGGCTGTCCAGCAGTATAGGTAGGTGGCACTTCTGAAAGCATCCCTGCCTCTACCCTGTGCATCTTAAAGGATTCACAAATCAGGAAAACCCTTACAACCCTACCACCACCAGCCATAAGCATTTTCTTAGGAGGTACCTGCCCATCCCAGTATATAGTGTGAAAAGCATAAAGTAGGCGATAATGTATCACACTTAGTCTATGGCAAAGCTGGATATATGCAGAAGTGCAAGGATGGGGTTTCCTGGCATTAAAGTAGTTGCATTTTCCCTGTTCGGTGGTCACTGACAGTTCATGGAGATACACATGGTGAAAAGAGCAGGTCTGCATGGGACAAGCACACATGCAGAGACTGTCTGGCTATACTAACTGCTGACACACAACCTCTTGTGACATCTTGCTGTGTTCTTGTCTAGCTCTGCCTTTTAGCACTTACCCAGGACACCCACCCTCTAGTTTCTTAATACAAGTAATCTAGGCCAAGACCATAAAAAGCACCCCATATGTATAACATTAAACTCTAATTCAGCCATTCAGCAAGGCATTTGCAGTGTCACAAAGCACAGGTAGGAAGCCTCTTCCCACCAGAGCTGGGTGACAAATTATGTGTCCTTTTGACCTAGAAAATAGAGATCATCCAAGTAAACCCCTGGATTTCCAAGCGTGCTCAGCAGGCAGCAGCACTCCTTGATTTGAAGCCACAGTTCAGCTCTGCCTTCCCCAACACACATCTGCAAGCACTTCCATAAGCAGATATTGCTTGGAGATGGGGCTCAACCCAGATCCCCATCAAAATACACTCCAAATTCTGAAAACAAACTTAAGCCTGGGTCTATATGGGGTTGGACTTGTCAGAGAGAGTCCTCTATGAACATACACATGGAATTCAGGGCACAACAGCAAAAAAATGCTTCCAGCCCAACAGCTGGAGTTTCACTGGTTGGGAAAAGAAAAATCACAATTATTTTGTGTGGAAGTTGAAAGGAGATCTATGCATCTCCTTCATTTAAGTATATTAAAAAATAGGTCTTTTTTTTAGCGATGATACAAAGAAAACCCTCAAAACCAAAACATTTTCTTCGATGTTCTATAATCAGCTGGTAATTCTTTAGTTTTGGAGGTTTGACTAAAACCAATAACTTGGGAATTTAATGAAAACAAATCCCAAAAGGGAACATTTTAAGCAGGAACTGAATTTTATATGGAAAGTTAGTTCAGTTTTCTTCATTCTTTCCGGTCCAACCAAGACTGAAAGATATGAACTAAACCTGCACATTTCCCACAATTTCTTCACCCCTGCTTGCTGGAGGCCCTTATACATCAAGCAGCTTTCCAATTCAGCCTTTTGATTTTAACAGCCTTTGTATCCAATTAAAGAATACAGCCTGCAGGGGACAAGGAGAGGGAACAGCCTCTCTGTCCTCTATCCCTTTCAGGCTTCTTGCTGAAGCAGGAATGGGATGCCTCATGCAGCAAGGGATGATTGTGATCAGGGAAGCTGAGGTCCAGCTTTGTGCAGACCTCAAGCATCATCCTGATGTCCTGCTCAGCCCTGTCTCAGGCATCAGATGCACTATGGAGCCACGATAACACCAGCTGACAGTGGGTACCATCCTACAGCTCCCAGCACTCCACAGCCCATGGGTTTCAGTCATGCTCAAGCAACCGAGACCTTGATGGCTTGTGCTTAAGCAACCCTTTCTATGAGAATCCTGTTTGTGGCCCCAGGTAACAGTAAAAACCATGCCCTTTGGGATCATCAGCATCAGATCCAGCCTCCTCGGGAGGAGGAGTGGCAGCAATGTGGGTTCAGAAAGGTAGAAACACGCTCGGAGGGGTGCAGAGTATGCACTTATCTCCCCAGCAGCCACTCCTCCCGTCCCCAAACGGGGTTAAGCTCCTCCAGCAAACACTGTTCATTTCCCTAGTTGGAGCACGGCCAGAAGATTTTGCCTTGCAGTCATGTGAACTTTTCAATTTGTGATTCTTACAAGCTGAGCTTACATGAAGCTGTTTCCTGAAGTGAACTGTTTCTATTCCCCCTCCACAGCGCTCTCGGCCCCACCATTTCTGCCAGAGCAAACCCAAGCCCATTTATTGATCAGCCAACAATAAATAAAGGCTCAGAGCGTCCGAGGCATCCTTTAAAAGCTATGGTGACACTGTCTCCTATCACATTTGCTCAGTTTAACTACGCTTCCCTCAAACATTACATCCCTTAACATGTATTTAAACAGGTCTTGGCCTCTTGGGAACATTTTCTAATGACCTTTGTTTTTACCCAGTGCATTCACTGGTGCAGATGAAACACTGCGAGCCATGTGCGAGTCACGAGTTGTGCTCAAGTGGGAACTTGATCACCTTCTCCAATTAAAAACAGATCAGGTCCTATATCTTTACTTCCAAAAGTCAGCCTGTTTGCTGTTTTTACCATGGCTAGAGTGAAGCAACACAGCATTATGCCCTGGGATGCTGTTTGAAACATACATCATTGACACAGCAGAAGATACTACACATTTAATTCTTTAGTTCACTTGGACAAGAGTGTACCATTAAGTAGAAAGAACTTCCTAAAGGAAGGTGAATGGACAGTGGAAGACAAGATCTGTTCGTAAGTAACAAGGGGGACTGACTTATACAGTGAAGAATCATATCATGAAACCGAGTGAGGCATCCCTACCTGTGGCACAAGAAGCACCTCTGCTCCAAGACAGAAGAGCCAAAAAGAGCCAGGAGAATGTCAGGTTGGACAGTAAAGCAATACAACTCTGGTTATGTCACAGGCAGATGGTGGAACCTCATCTGGCATCATACGAACATCTGCTCATTTTTTCCTTAGGATGAAATACATTGGAAGGAATTAAAGACTCTGAGGGGTATGAAAACAAGTAAAAATTAAAAGAATGCACTAAAAAAAGTAGATAACATAAAGTGTCCTTTCTTTTCTTTTTTTTTATTTAAAATAAAAAGCCTCCAAAAATAGTGTTTTCCTAGAATAGGGTTGTTTCTTATATTTTCTTTGAGAAAACTTCTGTCTTTTTCTAAGACTGAGAAACTCTTGCTGAACTTCGCTGACCAGACCTGAAGCCTGACATTCTCAATCCATGCCAGGGTCCTGAAGCAAAAGAACAGTGCATTTTCTAGGCATATACTTAATTTTCATCAACTTAACTGGGATTTAAACATGTATTTAAGATTGGGGTTAACCAGGACTTGGATAACTAAACCTCTTCCAATGCTCACACCAAAAAGGCTGGGCAGAGTGTCTATACTGGCCATGTACCCCAAGAAGCACACAGCCAGCTGATAGGAAGCACCAGACCCTGGGATGTGTGGAGATGGAAAGCACCATCAGGCTGGGTTTAGACAATCCTGAGAGCCAGTGGAACACAGGCTCCACATAACTCTCAGTAAATCCTTTGCTAAACTGAAAGCTCAGGACACAAATGTGGTATGTCACAGGACAGGAGCATCTCATAAGGACTAGCGCCTGTGTGCAGACAATAGGATTTGGGGACCTTCTGCTGTCTGCTCAGCCCTAGAGCTGGTTTGGGCAGCTGTTGTAAGGTTTGACTTATCCAAATGATAAAAGGATTACTAGAGGTCATCCCCATCTTAGCCAAAAACCTAAGCTCAGCTTTCCTCACAGCAAACTGCCTTTCTTTTATGGTATGCTGATGTCAATCAAGAACACACAAGGGTTTCTAAACATAGAGCTTACACTCACATCATTTTATTCTTTCTGCTTAAGAATCTTTTTCCAATTTAATATTTGGTCTCTGATCTACCTCTTCCCTATATTTTCTGAATAAGTATGTTTTGGTGTTCAACTCAAGGAACTGTCAGCCTGGGTTGGAACTGCTGAGGCCTGACATTTCTAGATTAAATGTCAACCAGATGTTGGTGTACTTCCCTTATAAGCCTTTCAAGAAGCTTCCCAATTTAGTATTGTGTTTCACTAGTAGGTGAAACCCAAGATCATACCTTACTAGTTTGAGCTGAAAGAGATTGAAAGCCTCAGGGGGAAGGGTGGGGGGAGAAATGACAGGTACCTGATAGGAAATACAATTCCAAACTGCAATACACAATAGCTGGTGTCCAGATTTTTTTACTTCAATGTATTTGAAGTCTGACTGAAATAAATCAGCTTCAACTCCAGAAACTATTTTTATACAATACTAACATTTTCCCTCAACCATTAAAGCAAGGGAAACATGGAATGGGACATTGCCCTTCCCTTAATGCTCAGCCACGGTGCCAGATGTGGCAGTGCTCCTGACAATGGAGAGCAGGACACAGGGAAGAGAGGTTTAGTCATTAGAAGAGATGAGGGAGAGTATTACTGCAGCTGTAACTGTCTCTAAAGCCCCTACCTGGGATGCAGGAGGACACGCAGGGTTTCCTCTGTGCTCTCATCTCCATGTGCAACCTTGCAGAAGAAAAGCCTCAGTTCCCACCCTGTAAAATGGGATTTATAGTAGGATTTTGTGTTGTCTTGTATGGTCTTCACAGCAAGGGACTCGCTCTTATTGTGCTTCTCACATGTACTGCAACAGGGCCTCAGGCAGAGATGGGGAACTCTAGGTGCCAATGTAGTCAATAAATAAGGACATAAATAACACAGTTACAACATGTGGCTGAGAACTGGCTCTCAGCCCAGAAGTTCAGAGTGAACTTTCCTGTTTCTGTTGGTTTAGTTTGATTCTTGTTTCTTGGTCAACTTAACAATGTTTTAAACTGAATTTCAATATTATGAAAGAAATCAACAGGGAGACCTGGATAATGATGCTCCAAATGGGCCATCATGAACCTCTCCAAGAGGCAAGGAGTCAGCTAATGGCTGCTCATGGAGCAGGCAGGATTGACACCCCTTCCCAAGCCAGATCCTTCACTTCTGGCTGCATCCAAATTCCAGAATCCAAGTTTTTTGGATCAAGCATATCCATAGAAAAAACCCAGGGCCGTAACACAGGCACATCCACCGCAAGAGTTAAGGCTTGTCATAAAGGCCAAATTCTTGTTTTCTGCCTGTAGCAAGCTCCAAAAGAAGTTGTTAGAAATAAGACCCCAAAACACTCCCCACTGGGGTGAGGGTTCTGCATGAAGTAAACACCTCCATGGCCTCCAACTCCACCCTCCATGCGCGCAGTGGGAGCCGCACTGATCGGCCAAGAGCTGGTTCCTACCCATGAAAACACAGGCAAGGTTTCCCGCTGAACTTCATTCCTGAGAGCGAGGAGCAATTCCATGAGGCTCAGTAAATGGCTTCCAGACTGTGGCACGCGTGTGACTGCCATGAGAGTCTGACCTCATGCACTTGGGAGGTGGGAAATATATTGGGTGAAATCCTGGCCCTGCTGCAGTCAGTGGCAACATTCCCATTGACTTCAGGCAGGTCTGGGATTTCACCCCTTACATTCTGGGACATCAAGGCAGCAACCCAGTACCAGATCCTGATCAGCCCACCCAGGTGTGCTTGAGGACACTTGTCAGGGATCAATAACCCCTCCAGAGCAAGGATATGCTCTGCAGCTAGCTTGCAACACCCTGGTGAGCCCAGGTGAGGTGAGCAGGTTGGAGGACTCTCCATAAACTTGTCAGCCAAAACAGAGTGGACATTGAGAAATCTAATAATTTAGAGCAATTGCTCCCTTATTATGGACTGGATTACTCTGCCTGGGTGGGGGACAAGGGGGACACTGAAGAAGGCTTATGAAAACAGAAATAATCACTGCAAGGGCTTGGTGACTCATTGTCCTGTGGAAAGTCTCTTTTGACAACACAATGGCACGTAAATGACTAGATGGAAGAGATGCTCAGAACAAAGAGATATTGAAGGGAATAACAAAGGGAAATGAAACCAAGGCAATTAATCCATCCACACTGTTACAGAACAATCCCATGGGACTGTCTTTGCACAAATCCAAAGATTGGGAAAGCACCTGGCAAAAAACAGAGGCTCTATCCATCTCTTCCTGAAGTGATGAGAGCGATTTTGCTGCGGCAATTGGAGCATATAGTTTGAACGGATTGTTTTCCTATGCATTTAAAACTAAAATACTTTCTATGAAATAAGATTAAGTCATAGCCACGTTCACTGCTGAGGACATGTTGGGAAACATCTCTTGAGGACCAGTTTTAGGTGACAGTTGCTCATGGCTCTGCTGGAGAGCATCACTAATGGAAAATACAGTTTGTTTTTGATCACAAGATGCAGGAGCAAAGTAAACCTAGAGTTCAGTTCCTCTGGGGTATGCAAAGTGTAATCTTCTCCCAGCCAAGCAAATTCAGAAGCTGATGGTGTCAGATACAGAATTAATACTTATATCACTATGATCATGTCCAAGTATTTGAAAAGGTTAATGTTTAGTGCAGCTCTAACAGGAACAGCATTGCCAGAGAACAGATATAATCCAGCATCTAAATTGCAAACCATGAATCTCATTGTTCATATCACAGGGATGGAGAATATTAAACTTATCTCTGGTAAGTCTTCCTCATTCCTAAGTATAATAAATTAACACCTACCAAATTCTTAGACAAGACAACAGCAACAACCTTGAATGAGCCATGACCTGGTCTCTCATTGAAGAATCCAGACCTTGCTTCATGAAGATAAATTCTTTCTAGCTACCAGAAAATCACAGCTATTTAGCTATCACCAACTTCACAACCATGGATGAATCTCTGCTACTTGACACATACTTGAACAGAGATTGTTTCTGTTTACAAATAATTAAAAGCCCCACCTGTAAAATCTGCCTTGGTGAATCTACATTGCTCAAATGACTTGCTCCAAACCTCATGTCTTCTGTAGTGTTGAGGCCTGAAGTAAGAAAGTTCTGCATGTTTATAATCAACATCTCCCAAGACCAGCTTAATATATAATCACCTTAGTCCAACGCACACACAGGCAAGAACATGCAGAACCAGAGTTTATCTTGCAAGGCAGGGGATGTTGGAATGTTAATATATATATTTATATATAAAACCCAGAAATCATGTTCCAGTGTATTAAAATGATTTCAGAAACAAATTTACACTTCTCAGAACTAAAATCAGTTAGTATTTGATAAAAGGAAGGCTACTGAATTGATCTGGTAACAGCTTTTAACGCTCTTAGACGCGGGAAAAGTGATGGCAAGGAACACATCGCAGCTTCCTCCATCCCAGTCTGAGCAAGCCAGAGTGGATTCTTCTCAGTGCTGTGCATTAGTAGAGCTCTGTGTGTTCAATCTTTCTCCTTAGCTTCTTTCATCAAAACAACAACAGAATAATCCACAAAACCCAACAGAGGTCTCAAACTGCATGCATTTACCCTGTCCTAAAGCAATGATAAAGGTACCTAGCTAAGCAGTAAGAACACAGGAAAGGCAGGTGGTACATCTGAATGCAGTTCCCCCTGCAGCTTTTGGTCTAGACACATTCCAGCACAAGCTTTGTGCAACTGCAAATGAACCTGGGTGCAGACATAGTGCTCGTAGTTGCAAAACAACAACACACACACCAACAAATCATTCCTGGAGTACCAGTTCAAGCTAAAGCCTAAAACAACTTTCCATGGTGCTCCTGCTTTTTCCCTTGTGAAACATATTGCCCTTCAGTCCTATGCTTTCCACTGTTATTTAGACCAGGGTGAATGTTTCAGGAGGAAGGAAAAGAAAAAAGAGGAAGCACTTGAGAAAGCAATGGTGGAGCTGTTTGCAAAACTGACCTTTGTTTTTAAAAGCAAACCAAACCCCCGCATGAATATTCCTACAGATTACGTCTTTTCAGCCTTTAAAAATAGAGTTAAAAGGACAGTGGTAATTCCCAGCAGGCAGCAAGGAGACCTGCTGGTATTTGTGTCTAGTGCAGAGACACCTAAATCCTCCAGCCTTGTTTGAGTACTCAGTATGATGCTGCAGAGCAAACACCAGGTACCTTAAGGCCTCAGCACCCAAAGCAGACAAGCAGGGAGGGAAGCATCACTGCTGCCACCTTTCCAATGAAGAACTAGAATGCGGAGTAGAAAATAACTTGTCTGAGGCCAAAGAAAGAACTGCTGGTAGAAATCAGAGCAAACTCCAGCCCTCCTAATAACATTGTCTTCAACACAGGAGACAAGCTTTTGCTGGGTAACGAAAGAGCTCAGACCTATATCCATGTATAATCCATCTCTGCATTATTTGTGCATTCCCAGTGGGGCATATTCCTCAGACAGGCAACCCGGGTTAATACTCCAATACTTAGGACACACCTGGGCAAGCACTTTTATGCACCTGCAGAACACAACTCTATTATCATCCCAGGAACACTGCTTACCTACATGAGCTTCTTAGAATCATAGAATGGTTTGGGTTGGAAAGGACCTTAAGATCATACAGTTCCAACCCCCTGCCAT
>JBAFWW010025850.1:0-19251 GCA_036873685.1 Agapornis canus
GATCTTAAGGTCCTTTCCAACCCTAACTATTCTATGATTCTATGATTCTAAACCTGAACTTATGATTTTTGTTTCCGAGTTGTTACTTTGGAGAGATATTTAATGTAGTGATTGAAGATGTAGAATACACAAAAAAAACCTGAAACTCCAATGATAGATAAGCCAAGAGATGAAAAGTTTACTATGGCTGTGGTACACGGTAACATATGAATTCAATATTCTGTAGACCTTTTTAAACTAAACCTTTATGCTTTTTCTTTTTTTTTTTTTTTTTTTAATTTGTAATTACAATAGGCTGAATGTGATACTCCAGTTACCCTTTTCCAATCTTTTGAGCCATTTACATATGTGGAAAATACCTGCTTCCTGTAGAAAGAAAAAAACCAAAACCAAGCCTTGGTGGTTTGTTTTTTTTTTGGGGGTTTTATTTTACTGTTGTTTGGGGGTTGTTTTCATTTTAGTTTATTTTCAGTCCAGGATACTGTCATGACTGTTAAGAGCAGATAAGGACTTTCAGACTACAAAATTTTTGTCTCCCAGGTGATCTGAGCAATGAGGCACTCCCACCACCATTTTTTATTTGTTTATTTATTTTTCTCTTTTCAATGATTGGTGAAACTAGACTTGGGCAAAACAGGAATCTCACAGCATGGGTATGATGTTCATGGTATGTTTCACCTCCTTTAGTTCATTGTGTGATGGTATATGAGGGTCCCCAACAAGCTTGTTCTATAGAAAACGGGGTATACATTTGCCATTAGTTTTTAAAGGAGCAGATGGAGGAGTACATCATTGTCCCTGACACTACTTGCATTTTCCTCCTCAACAGAAAAGCACATGAAGCATATAAATGCCATTTCTGAACACATTCTATTAATACATTAAATAATGTGATTTTCATCACATTTCACCTCAAAAAGTGATTGAGGAAACTTAACTGACCCTTAATTTTATCATTTCATTTAATTTTTGCTTATCAAGGAAAAATAAAGGTATTCTTTATTATTTTTATTATTTAACAAATGCACACACTAATGTTTTTTAAAACAAATATGATGTTCTCAAGCAAAAATTGCTGTTTTAGAAAACTTGTATTAAAAATTTCATCAATATTCTCATATTACCTATCGGGGAAAGTATTTAAGGGTGAAATGTTCCTGTCTAGGCAATAAAGGGACTTGGGCATATTTCCTTACTGATACAATTGTAGGAAGAAGGATTTTAGAATACAGTGGATTTATGCTGCAGATGGAGGATGCAATGTAAGAATATAGCAGTTACAACAGTAAACTTCTTTAAGCCAGTTCCTTGCACAGCTGTTTCTGGGTTGGTAAAGCCAAATTTGATTTTAAGGCTCAGTTCAAGCTAAAGAGTTACGTTTTTTTCTGTCAGGTTAAGACTTGCTTGATTTAGAGAAAGAATGTGGAGGAATCTCTGTAGGCAGATTCTTGGCAAGGATCTTAGACAGATACCTTATAGGAATGAAATAAGAGTCTGTATAAATACTTCCTGGCTGCACAGGATTAAGAGTAGAATTAATTATATGTGTGTGTAGATAGATAGATAGGTAGATAGATAGACAGACATGTATATATATTTATTAATTTAATAACAAGAAAAAAGGAGAAAAACACTATTTCTTTTTTCAGAGATAAAAACTGTAAAATTCAGTTTAAAACCTGAGATATTACAAGTTGAGATCTTTATTTCAGTGTTTTCATGATGCCAGAAGTGCTCTTACATCATGAAGTTATTCACTACCTTATCTTTTCAGGGGAGGACTGACTCAGATGAGTGTGGTAGAGCATGAAATGCATTCTAACAAGGATCTTCAACCCACAGGGACAAGAAGTAGCACGTGGGATCACTGAGTTAACAACAATTGCTCATTGCACCTTTTTGCTTCAGCTTTTCCCAAAACAATTTTTTTCAAAAAAGCATCTCATTTACTGATCAGAATGCCATGACAGGTGGTATATTCAGGTGGCCTTTTTTAGAAGAAACAGGAAAGTGGATTCATTTTCATTATCTTATGATAATTTTTGGGAGGATATCTCAGAGGAATGTTTGGTCTAGCTTATAAGACACTGTAGCTTTTTGATCTCTCTTGAATCAGATGAAAATAAAAGCAAACAAATGTGAGAAATTTCTCTTTAAGCCTGTTCCAAGATTTTACCATTGCAATGATTCACTTCTAGCACTAAGCAAGACACAGAAACACTTTTATGTCTCAATTTATTTTTAATTAAAGTTTAATTATCTACCATTCATTTGTTAAGATGAAAGTACATATATAGGGGTTTTAGGATGCTCATATGGAAAGGTTTGAAGGGAGTGTGTTCCAACATGTAAGATAAACAGAAAATACTCAGCTGGAAAGCAAGTAGAAAAACAGGCAGGGGTGACCAGTTTGAGGATGCAGACAGAACACAAAAAATGAGTATGTAAGAAAAACAAAAATTACCAGCAAATAGTCAACTCTTTAAGGAGAGCACAAGCAAAGTAATTCTGATGCTACGTTGCTGTAGACAAGGGTAAAATGCCCTCCAGAAAGAGAATGAACATTTTTGAATTAACAGAAGATTTTTTTGGTTACTATCTTTGAAATAATTTGAAAGCAGTACATGAAAGCACAGGAAGAAGCTATGAATTTAAAAAAGATGTGTCCATCTTTAGTGTTATTTCCTTTATTTTTTTTATTTTACTTCCTTATTTTTCTAATCTTACAAATGAAAATCTACTAGGTTTGACTAAAGTCTACCTATCCACCAGAAGAAACAGTAAAACTTTGTTGAAGTAAGCATATTTTTAATATAAAAAGAAATTACTGGGACCTTATAGCCTGGCAAACATAACTTCATGATTTTGTAAACTAAGGCAGTAAATAACAAAAGAGCGAAAACAACAATATGCATGTTAGACTAAACATTAAGCAGCAAGAAAATATACAGCATAGGTATTCCTGTTTGTTTTGGTTTTTTGTTTTGTTTTTTTTCCTATAGTATAAATACAAGTGTGTTCAATAATAGCTTATGGATATAGCATGCTGACTGGGGGAATGTGGAATGGATATTGCAGTGCATTTATGGCCTGTTTTAAATTTTTTAAAATAAAGCAAGAATTAATTGTCCTGAAGATTGTATCACAGACAAAACAGTTCACAAATAATAGTCAAAAGGCAAAAAAAAAAAAACCCCAATATAAGTGACTGATAGCAATTATGTCTGCTAGAAACTACATTCTGATTAGCTAAGACAGAAAGCAAAAATGCTATCACACCGATTGTTAATTGCAGGAAAATTACAGAGCCAAAGTCTGCAGTTAAAGTACTTCCAGTAATAATAGGGCAATTTTAACAAACAAGACTGGAAAATTCCTAAGCTAAAACATGCACATTTTAGCCATCCATATCTAGAAATATTTATTCAAAGTGAAACAGAAGTAGAGTAAGGATATGGGCCTACGTGGCCCAGACCAGGATCATGAACCTTCCTGGATAACCCAGGCATCCTTGTGAGCATGAGCAGAGCTGATCAGTCCTGATTCTTAATCTAACAATAAGTTAGGGCAGAGCACTGCACAACAAACATAAAGCACTGCCTGTTCCAAAGGAAGCCTTCTGCAAATTTTTGGTTCTTTACTGTGTACTGTAACACAGAATAGATGGACCTTGAGAGAGGGTGGTATGGCTAGCAAAGCTAAGTAGGGTCTGGGTCAGGAAACAAACACAAAGATGTCTCTACAAAGACATCCTCTGCATAAATGGCAGGGAAGGAAAAGAACTGTGCTAGCAGGTAGTGCTGTTGTAGCACGAAATGCATTTACTGACCATGGAAAATTCACTCTGGAGCCTGGGAGGACATTTCTAGTATTGAATGACTTTCAATCCTGAAACAGCTTCCAAACAGAGTTGGAGAAGCAAGAATCATAGCTAACTTTCCCAGGAAATTTTCTTACTGTGTAAAGACAGAGGCTTTTCTGTTCTCTAAGTGTCTAGATAATTTTTTTCCTAAAAAATCTTGAGTAAAATCTTGATTGAAATAGCTTCTTGTCATTTCATTTCCTTTGTTTCTATTCCTACTCCTAAAATCCCAGTCTTTACCTCTGCCTGTTTCCGTCACTCTTTCTTTACAATCTTGTACAAAGCAGTTTCAGGAACTGCTTTACACAAAGAGAAATTGTACATTGGGAGTCAGATTTGGACCCCAGTAGAAGAATTAACATTGTGTATAGAAAAGGAAGTAGAAGGCAAACTTCTATTCAGTATCAGGGCACAAGTTATTGAATGCCTAAATACTCAGTAATGTGATTTTGAGAACAAATAGGATTGTGGACACAAGAGAGGGCTAGAGAATGAAACTGTAATTAAAGAGGAAACTTAGAGATTTGGAAATTTCAGCTATCCCATTTGCATCTAATCTTTGGCAAAAGTTCAGATTAAATCAAATTATGCCATTCCATTCAAAAGAAGTTTATTTACTTTCCAAACCATAGTTAGAAACTGTTGTTTTCCTGTTGATAATATCATCTACTTAGTGTGTATGCAAAAACATTGTGCTGTTTGACTTCAGAAATTTTGGTCAATGAAGTAAAGCTATGACACTTGTCTAAACAAAGCAACTGTCAGCTCATATCAAAAGCTCCCTCTAAATAAAGAGCTGCAGCGCTCTAAATTTGTTTTTCTTTAATGAACCCAAGCCTTTCCACTGTCATTATTCATTCCTTCTAAAAACACTGGAAAATGCAATACATTACTCAACTGTGACCTAGCATGTCCTAAGGTGCATATTTTATTGATGTAAATAAATGAGATTTTAGTCTACCCAAATGCTGGTGTTTTGATTTTATAGAAATACTGTTTACTTTAAAAGTTGTCATTAGTGCAATGATTATTTTCCCTGGAGGCTTTGACAATAATCTGGAGGACCAATACTAGCAGCCTGCTTAGTATCAGGAGATTCACAGGGCAGTTAAACTATTGGATTGGAATTTAAGGAGGAAACAGTTAAAATGTTAGCTATTTTCTGTGGTTTAATCCAGTATATTTTTTCCTTCTATTGGAAGGAGGTTTGAAAATGCATTAGTTTCATGCTTGCATAAGTGCAAAACTCGATAAAATTACAGTGTTAAATGTATTGCTGTCCATTATTACTGAGTATGAAATTAAAATGAACCAGACACAGGGAGTTTGCTATTATTACAAACTAAAACCAAATAAAAATGTACATTTTACAGTGCTCAGAGCTAGAAGAAATGTTGTCGATACTTTCCTGTGCTTTTGGCGTAAGCTGTCCCTCTAGTTTTCTTCCTGGATATCAGTCTTGGAAACCAATACACATGTAAATTCTATTTCACATATTTCTAAGTGGCACCCAGTTTTACTTTATCAACAGGTATTCTTTTTAAAAAGGTCACTGACTTAATGAAATAGTTTTCTATGTTTATGCCAATACCTTTCTTTGGAAAATAGATTTACCTTAACTAGGTATTCATCAGCACAAATTAAGTAGAAATATTAAATGTCATATCATTGCATGACAAAAAGAAACTAAAAATGTGCTGTTACTGCTCTGGGGAAAAAAATGGCAATGTGATGAATCAGTGAGGAAGTAACCCCAAAAATATCGCTTGGACATCCAAGGAACCTAAGTAAATCCTTGTGACTGATCATCTCTGTGGTTGTTGGAAGCCAAACAGAGCAGACTTTAATAAAAGTTCCATTCCTCTTTAAAATAAATTTGTCACATGCATTTTAAACATAAGAATGCCAGGATATTTGAGTTAAATAAAAAAGAAGTGCATGCCAGAATCAGTTTTCCCCACAACTAAAACCATTTTTTTTTTTTAAAGAATTGCTGGTAACACTGGGCTTCTAGCAAAGGCAGATAATAGGAGATAAAAGAGGGCTTGTTTCTGAACTTGTTACTCATACAGAACAGGAAATTAGTTATTGTGAGCCTACAATCCATGATTGTTTCACTGTTTTTTATGTTTTTATATAGGAAATAAACACATAGAACATTCAGGGTACCTGCTATTAAGGAAGAAAATGAAATAAAATATTAAAAAAGGTATTGGGTACACTAGAATTTCTTCCTCAAAAAGCCTCATTTAGTATAGAAATACTATAGAAGAGAATATAATCCTGATGGTTAAGATCAGACCCAGCCTGGAACCATGTTCATACAGCTTCTGAATATCTCTAAGGATGGAGGCTCCACAACATCCCTGGGCAACTTGTGCCAGTGCTCAGTCACTCATGGAAGTGTCATCTGATGTTTAAGATAAAGCTCCTGTGTTTCCATTTGCGCCCACTGCCTTTTGTCCTGTTATTGAGCACTACTGAAAAGGGATCATTGCATCTGCCTTTCACCCATTTATGTACATTAAAAAGATCCCCCTAAGTCTTCTCTAGACTAGACAGTCCCTAACCCTAACCCTAACCCTTACCAGGAACTGACGTGAGGCTGATTGGTCTGTAGTTCCCTAGGCCTGTAATTCTTCTTGCCTCTCTTAAAAATGACAGTTGCTTTCCTCCAGTCTTTGGTCATTTCTCCCCATTGTCATGATATTCTAAGATTATTAAGAATGGCCCTGCACCACTTCCCTCACCACTTATGGAAGCATCCCATCAAGGCCCACGGACTTACATACGTCCAGTTTGCTTAAATATTTCCTGACCTTATCCTCTTCCACCAACACTACATTTTCCTTACTCAAGCCTTTCCCTTTGCACTTGTAATTCCCAAAGGCCAGTCTTGCTAGTAAAGACTGAGGCAAAAAAGGCATTCAGTGTTTCATCCTGTTCCATGTCCTGTGTAACCAGACTCCCCATTTTGATTGAGCAGCAGGCCTACATTTTCCTTACTCTTCCTTTTGTTGCCTATGTCCTTACAGAAGCCCTTCTCATTGTTTTTTACATCCCTGGCCATATTCAATTGCATTTGGGCTTAAGTTTCCCCGAGTTTGTCTCTGGATGCTTACATAATGACTATACATTCCTCCCAGGTTACTTATCCTTACTTCCACCTTTTATGTGCTTTCTTTTTTGTGTTTGAGTTCGACTAGGGGTGAATTGTTGATCTATGCATGCCTCCCATCTTCTAGTCCATCCCCTGGCAGAGGCCTGTGCACTCCCACTGCTTACTTACATAAAGGACATGCACCCATTCTTGTCTTCCCACTTTGTCCTGTGTCCCTCCATTGCAGCACCCCAGTCAATGGGAGCCATCCCACCTCAGCTCCATGTTCCTGACAAGGAGCCTTGCACTTGCATAGTTTCCTGACTCTTTGTGTTTATTCCCAAAACTGTGTGCATTAGTGTATAGGCACTTTAGAAGGCCACCCCAAACATCCCATTATTGTTCTCTATTATACATTCACTGACACAGCCACTGGGAAGGAATGCATGGCTTTAGGTTGGCTTATGCCCATTGCTCTCTCCAAATTTGATTATTTAGTTTTCATACTCTGTTGAACTGAACTACATATTCACATCCTCCTCCCCATGCTGGCCTGGGTACCTCAGACATTCATGCTCTTTTAATGAACTCAGGGAGAAACATTAATATTACCAGCTGATCTGTTGAACGGACATAACTGTTTATCTAAATCAAAAGCTAACCTCCTATCCCCTTTGTATTGAGATGAAGTCAGCTTTTTTGCAACATCTGTGATCAGTCACACCTGGAATTATTCTCCCAGCTTCATGGAAACATCAGCTTTGCCCATCTGCATTAAGCCTTCTTCCCTTTTAGAGGCTTTTTTGGTCAGTCACACAAGAACAAAACAGTTTGTATGCATTTGTAATATAAAGGAAATCTGTCTTACACTGCAGGCTTAAAAATTGCCAGAACGCATATTAAAAGGAAAAAAAAAAAAAATAGTTGGAAATTGCCAATACAGGCTTTGACGCTTTGAAACTTTATACTTTCAGAACAGAAGCTGCTTCTCCTCTTTGAAAATTCTTTATTTCACTAGTATAGTTAAAGTACTGAAAATTAGTTACCACAGTAACAGAACAAGACAACAGACCCTTCTGCTGACTTTTCCTAAAATGTGAAATCATTGCTATTGCACAGCCATTACTGAGAAATAAAACACATCTAGTCTGCAGGTGATACAAAATGGTTTCAACAAATTTAGTACTCTGAAGTTTATGGTACAGGTTAGATATGTAGCCCAGGTGAGAGAAATGAATGAAAAATATCTACAGATTAGATGTATGCTATTTATTTAATTAAACCATCATCACAAGAAAACCCACAGAATAAACAAACTTAATTTGTACTTAATTTGAGAAAGCAATTCCTATGCATGTAGGGTCTGATCACAGCAGTAACTAGAGAGGTAACTAAGCAGGAGACCTGGCATTCTGTGGCATTCAAACTGCACAAATTTGCTAAAGCTGCTTAGATGATTTTAATTATTTTGACCCTAGGTCAAGAAAGAGGAACTAGATAATTGGTCTTGTGCTCATTTGCAGCTTGATTAGTCTACTGAATAAAGCTGCTGTACAGCTGTGCATCACCATTAGGCTGGGATTGCTAACTGCTACAGTGGTTGGTATTGAGAGAACCTAAGCTTGACAAAGTAAGCATAATTTGACCTCTTGAGATAATTAAGCAAGTAGATTTAAGTGTATCATATAGCTGAAGTCATGATCTTTTTCTTCCATATTATTTTTACACCTGACTTCAGAATAATTACCTTCAATTCACTCTGGTATGGAAGCAGAATCCAGTCTAAATTGATTTGGGTTTAGAAAAATTATCATTCTGCAGGACACTAAGCACTGTTAGCTTTAACTTTCTTTTGCTAGAAATGTTATGTATGTCATTCCACTTTGCACAGTTAAATTTCATTTTTTTACTTGGTCATACAACTAAGACTGTAGAACAAACAATTTACATTAAGTCTCACTTTTGGTTTTGACACTACCAGCTCAAATAGAGTTTGTTTTTCAACTCATGCCATCTATAACAATTGGTTTTGGAATGTCTAAAAGCTAATTGAAACACATGAACGTTGGATAGCCAAGCTTTTGAAGGACTGTAGAAGCTGTGGTTGATTAATCAGTCTGTTCTCACAACAGCCTTAAAATTCAACTGGAGTTTTCTTATTATAATGTTGCAAACAACATAAATTGATACAACATTTTTGATCCTTCCTTAGAAATTGCAAAAATTATTTTGTATTTCTAACTAAATTCCAACTCCAATTTTCTCTTTTTTACATTTCGACTCCAGGGCAAAATTTAAGCCATTTCCAGGTCACAAGAGACCAAAGCTGTTTGCTAGTTAAAGATCGGAAAAAA
This sequence comes from Agapornis canus, assembly GCA_036873685.1. Classification (NCBI taxonomy): domain Eukaryota; kingdom Metazoa; phylum Chordata; class Aves; order Psittaciformes; family Psittacidae; genus Agapornis; species Agapornis canus. Next base: position 9,317 of record JBAFWW010025850.1, read on the forward strand.
AAAATATAATGACAAAATAAATCCATATTTTCTTAGGCATAGCAAACTCCATCTAGTATGAAAAGGAAACAAATTATTATGCTACAGAAATATTTTTTTCTTGCTTAGCTAGCTCTGTGTCAGTTCATTACCTGTAAAATATATGTTCTATTGCTGGAAAGATGCCTACATGGGCTCAACTTCATGCACCTGTGTAACTAGCATCACCAGGAAACTTCTGTTTAGAGTAAAATATGCACAAAAATATTCTAGATTTCAGTTTAGTTAAAGATGTGAGGAAGTAATACTCTCCTGGGTGCAATAAAATCAGAGAATTTTGAATAATAAGTTGGTTGATGAAAAATTGAATAGCTAGGTGAAGACTGACTGATTTAATTTTTAAAAAAATTCAAATCTTTAAAGAAGGAAATTCTGTTAACTTCCACAGACTAATGTAGACAAATGTTTCCTCACACAGTTATGTTACATATGCACAAATTATAAAAAGGACATTTGAAAATATATTTTTTAATATAAATTTGCTTCTTGCTGTCTTTCATATGAGAGTCATGTTTGGTTCTCAACTTGTGAGTATTTAGGTACTGGTGAAACAGGGCTGTTAGTATCGCCTTAGTGGCTTTAAGGAATTTTGCCAGACTTCTAGTTGCTTGTCCAGGACAGCACATGTTTCCCCAAGGTTTTACAGTCTGAGGCAGGTATCTCAGATACTCAGGAGTCTCAGATGGTACTAACTGCTTCTGTTTAGGCCCTTGAAATCCCACCTGACAAATCTCAACAGATGAAATATTAGTTGCAGCTGTGTGAGTTCAGGGTTGTTGGTTTGTTGGTATTTTTTTGTTGTTGGTTTGGTTTGGTTGGTTTTGTTTCAGTTTCCTAACAGGAGTTGTCCTACATTGTTACGTTCCATTTTTTCTATATGTCTATTGAGATAATAGTTCATATTTTATATGTGCTGTAAGAGTTATTTCACATAGGCTGTTATTATTTACTCAGTCTCAACCGTTTGTTTTGCACAGTTCCTGCTCAGAGGAGTCTAGAGTCTAGCTGGGCTCAGACAAAACAATTTGGAGATCAAAGTAAAAGTCCTAATTGTGGTAGAAGCCTGGGGCTCTAGAAGAATTTTCCTGCATCAGTAATGCAAATGTCCAGGGGCTTGTTTGAAAACAAGGCAGAAAAAGGTTTATAAAGAGGTAGATGAAGTTTACTCAACAACAACAAAACAAAAGAAAGCAAAATGTAAAAGGGGTGGGGGTGGCAGAAAAGCACATTAAACTGTGCCAGCCTGACTGATTATTTCACATTTGCAGCAAGCACATTGATTCCTGAAAGTCTTCCATCAGTTGTAGTGTTTAACTGCATGATGGTTGATTTTTTCACCATTACATAAAGTTTATAGAAACTTTGACCACCTGTAGATAAAGGTGTGATAATGATTAATGTAGTGCTCAGATCATGGCCCCTCTACTGCTTGTAACATTCTTGCCATCATCGTGTGTACTGCACATCTGGTTTCAGTAGCTAAGGTTGGCTTTGCCTCTTCAGGGCAACAATTCATCATCTTTGTTTAAAAAAAATGTTCATTAATTCTTGACATGGATTTCTGGGTTTTCTACCCTACCAAAAAAGAGTAATAATAATCAAAACAGAAACTAAAAGCAAAATATTTTGGGTATGGACTATTGCCCAGTAGAGGAAGAAACAGGTTGTATTTAAAGAAAAAAAAAAAAAAAAAAAAAACAACAAAAACCCTAGAAATTTTTTTTTATTTTTTTATTTATTTATTTTTTTTAAAAAAAGTTTTATTTAAAAAAAAAAAAAAAAAAAAAACAAACACCAAAGCCCTAGCAATATTTATTTATTTATTTATTTATTTATTTATTTTAAGAACAGGGGTATACCTGAAAAGTAACAATAATATTTCACAATGCAGAGAACTCAAGTGTGCTCTTGGATAACTGCACACCCTCTTAGTGGTACATCATTCCTACTTGACACACAGTTCCTATGTATATTAATAGGATGTAACAGAACTTTAATATAAGCATTGTCTAAATTGACCATGTGGAATATTTGAGGGGCAGGGACAATTTTACAGGGAAAGTACAGAATTAAAAAAGTTATACATATTGCTTCCCACTGCGTAAAAGATTCCTGTAGCCTTTCCAGAGACTTAAAAGAAAAAACAAAACTCTATGCAGAACCTGTTTGAGTAATAGAGTAGCAAATGAGGTAAAAAACAGGGATTTTCCGACTAGTAATTGCAGTAAATGAAACAAGTGATGTCTTTAGATGTATCTTTTCTTTCTGTTGTTATAACCTCATACAGATTAGATTAAACCACAGTTAATAAAATTGAATGGAATCTGTGAAACAACGAAGTACATGGAATTGAGCATTATTAGCTCTACTTCTGTGTATCAATTTTGGACCAGGTATGTCAAAGCTATTTAAGAAGCAGAAAAATACAAAAAAAAAAAATAATTTTGCATACTGCAATTTGAGTCTCAGTGCAGGGAAGTGATTTGCCTGAGATCAGTTTTTAATCCAATAGACAAATGGCAAGCGAAACTCATGTCTCTCAATACTGACTGTAAAGTTATCCTGTGTCAAATAGTGCTTTCTAAGGGCTGATGTTATTTTATCACATTTTGGGAAAAGATCATGCCAGGTAACTTCGTATAATTAACCAATGTAAATCTATTTTGAAGTAGCTGCACAAGATGATTTGTATTTTGCCACTATTGTTTAATGAATACATTGTCTGAAAGAATAGCTTAAACAAACAAACAAACAAACAAGCTGACTTCCACAGGAAATTGAACTGATGGAACCCTAGTCAATTTTTAAAAAATAATTTTACAAAAGCCCTGTTAGAGGTTAAACATGTCCTCAGAGAAATTCAAGATACAGAAATTAAATGGTACTGTACATGAGAGAGGTCATAACACAATATTTTCAAGGTTTTATAGCAAGAAACCCACCCCTAAAATATACTGAAGTATAACTATACCGGCCTGCAGTTTTATAGTTACCATCTGAAGCACCTACATGCCAGAATAGTAAGCTTATTTGTACAGAGGCTTGCACATCACTGTGGATGCATTAATTCTTTCTGCTGGGAAACCAGTATTGCTAAGTGGTAACCTAATAGTTTCATTCATCCTTGTAAGTTTATAAATTTTTTTAACACTGGTTCCAATATCTTCACACATTATGCAAATATTAATTCTGGATAAAACTAAAAGAAAAATTGTTGTTTAAACATAGTGGATTTATAGAAAAATATTATTGGCAACATGCCTACAAATAATTTGGATACAATTCTTCTTTTAGTTACTGTACTGCATTTCTGATTCTATTACATCTGCACAATTGACTTATATCGGAATTGACTGTTAGTCTCACAGCTTGTTAAAATTTGTTTACACCCTTTAATGTATTACCATGAAATTGCCACTAGAAGTCTAAGGCAGTGCAATTATAAACTGAAATGTCAGAAAAGAGAAGCATAAAAGTCAAAGCAACAAAAAAAGGCAGTATGAATATTTAAATGGAAAAGAGAACTACTTATAATTTAATTGCACTTCCCTTTAAAAGATCAGTATGTACCTGACCAATGTAGATTCCATTATATTCATGTGTTGGTAAGGAGGTCAAAGTGAGTCAGCATCTGATGAAGACTAAGTGAATGTAATGGTGGTTAATTATTCACCTTTTCAGAGCCTCTCAGCAGAATTTTGTGGTGTTTTTGGTTTGTCTAATGCACAAGGTATAAAGTGCAGATGTGTTTGCATTTCCTTTGAAGTGCTCCTTTATGCAGCAAAGATAGATATTTTCTGCCTTTGTACATACTGCTTACTTGCATTTATGATAACTAATCCACCCATGTTCTCAACCCTTGCTCTTCCCTCAGTTGTCACATGGCACAGTTGTTCAGTGGTCCAGAAAGTCCACTGCCATGTGTTATACAAAAGAAATGTTAATGGGGAGAACCAAAGGTTTTAAAGTAACCAAATGCTTGTTTTGAAAATTGAATTATTTCATAAGAATGGGAACTTAAAAATTCTGCAGTTGGTTTCTCTGCACTATGGGACCATGAAAAAGCTGCACATGAGCTGTGCTGGAGGCCTCTGCTATTTTTACTACTACAAGTAATGAACAGAGCATATGACCTTTGTTTTTAAGAAAATGTCATTTCTGTGATGTGCTGCTGGCTACTATCACACACCTCCAAGGTGACTCTTATTGCAGTTTGTCACAGAGCTAGGTTATGCTCTGAAAAGAGCAGTTACTTACAATGTGCTTAATGATTGGGGAAATAATTTGTCTGTTGACGGGGGGCTACATACCATTGTGTTTAATCTACAGCCATAAACTGAGGAATCTTCAAAAAAACAAAACTCATGGCATGTGTGAATCTGGTTAGCAGAAACACTTTTCTCTCTTATATTTGCACTCAAGATGAAAAGTGAAATGTGATCTAATAAAACCAAGTGGTAGCTCAGCTGGAAAGTCTGAGGGCTGATTTAGGTCAGGAATCAGGATTCATCACCTCAGAGTCTGCAGTTCAGCCGAGTTTGAACTTTTGATTCAGACACACATTTAGCCATGTTTATGTGTTGCTTTGATAAATGTGTAATAGCTGAAGAGACTGAGCAATGGATGTGGGTTTATTTTTTGTTGTCTATTCTTATGGTTGTATATAGCACTTTAGGGATAAAAGCTACATCTAAAGTGTATGCATTCCACTTAAGACATAATATTAAAAAAACCCTATAAAATAATATCATACTGTATGGGTTGGCTCTCATATTTTTTTATTGATAATTTCTTCTAGTTACAGAGCATTAGGGCTTTTGTATGTATGTTGTAATATTATGAAGCATTTTCACAGTGGTATACCAATATAAGCTACATTCTGGGTGATGTGAGGCAGATTATTAAGAAAAGGGTGTTTTGGTGGAGCATGTAAATAGAAGTGCAGACTTAGTAAGTAAAGCCTCAAAAGTCTTCCCATTTTCACTGGAATCCCTAACCATTTCCTCCACCGCACCCTTCTATTTTTCTCTCCAACACCTCACTCTGTTTTTTGAGGTTATCAAGAGACAAAATGGGTGCATGAAGTTGGAGGTATGCTAATAAGAGCTCATTGACTTATTATGAAAGGGTCATGGGGGTGAGGAGAAAAGTAAGCCCTACTTGACTCATTTCTTGTGGGCTTTGTCATCAGTAGACAAGCAAAAGAGAGTAGAGGGGATTTTTTTTTTTTTTTTAAAGCTAAACATGTCAGTTTTACTATTAATCATATATACAATGTTCGTATGCCTTAATTCCTGATAACGGTGCCTTCCAGCCACTAGGAGGAACTGACTGCTTGGGACTCCCTTTTGACATCAGTGGACAGCAAAACACACAGGCTAACATGATTCATTCATCTCAGAGATGCCAAAGTGATCCCCGAAAACTATGTCAGCATTGAAAGGTTCTCCAAGTAGTGTAGCTTCTTCTATGAATTAAGAAATAAGAACAACTGCCAGTTAGCAAAACACTGTGAGATTCATGGCATGTATAGCTAAAACAAGCTATAAAGATGCTGTATCTTTATTGTAAACCATAGAAAGCTGCTAGCCTAAACACTGCTTTTAGGTTAGTCTTAAAAAAAGTTTTTAGGTACCTAGTTAGCAGTGAAATATAAAGAGAAAAAAATATTACTTTCTTTAACAGACTACTCATTTTGTACTTGTACTTCAGGAAAATACAGGAAGAGTATTTTTGCCCCCCAGTCATATAATCTAAAATCTTATATTTTCTGAGGTCATTAGGAATTTTTTCTGGATAACACATGTAAGTACTCAGACTTTCAGTTCCTTCACGTGGATTTTTGGCTGCTGTCTATCAAGCTGTTTCAGTGTTTAGACTTGATAACTGCCACCTGCAGAATAAATAAAATAAAAAAAAAAGACAAAATAAAAAAATTAAATAATAAAACCTAAAACCAACCAAAAAAACCCTAAGTGTTTTATATATGCAATTAGCGATAAGAGATTTAAAACCCTAAAACATATTTTGAAGAAGCAGTCTTCTTTAGTTGGGTAACAGTAATGGATGTTATTCCAATTCTTAATGTTATAAGAATTTTGCTTTAAGGTATAACTTACTTTAGTGAAAAATAAAAAAGAATTGTGGAAAAGGAGTTTAGCTTAGATGAATTACCCCAGTTTTAAGAGTAAACTAGGTACTTTGGCTATGTGTAGCAAATTAGCCGTGAAAACAAAAAGCTCCATTTAGTCTAATGTTATTTGCTTCTTGGTAACCCTGTAGAATACATGAGCATGAGATAAAGAACTGTTTTACAGTTCTGTGTTTGCACAGATCAGTAGGAGTGTGGCTGAAGATTGGTGTTAAGACAGTGCAAATCAGAAGTCCCACAGTTATTACTGTGTCTTGTATTTACTCTGTGAACACCAAAATTAGTTCATGCTGTTAGCTCAGAACTTCTAAGAATGCAAACAAGTTTTTGCTGCCTGTGGAAAATGGAAGACTGAGTGCTAGAAAGAGTTCTGGGAAAATGATGATTTTTACTTATGTTGAAGTATGGACAGAGGGAAACTGCTGCTTGTTAGCCTGACCCCAAAAACATATCAGTAGCTTAAACTCTTTTCTTTGATAATGCATGACTTTCCAGACCTCTGATACAAGGGGTGGGAGTGTGGTGGGGGCAGGAATTAAAAGTACCACAGTTGTCTTGGTGTCTTTAGGCATCTGCTTTTTCAATAGCTTCCTAATGTGCCTGCTGTCATTTCGGACCTGATTGATCATCCAGGTGCCTGTGGATAATAGAGAAATGTATCAGAAAAATGTGCAGTGTCTCTGGCTTCCTCTGAAGGCAGCCTTCTAAGAGTTTATGTAAACTCAAAAATGCTTACTGCTTCTTCAGGAATCAGCCTAAATGTCTGGGGCATTTCACAGTACAAGGTGAAGAAATCTGCACCAGCAGTTTCTCAGATCTGCTAAAAACTGGGTTTGTGCAAAATTTTTCACACAACAATTTTTAAGAATCTTTCTAAAACAATCTGTGAGTTTTCTGTATTTGATTTTCTTTTCAGTGCAACTGAAATCTTTAATTGTCAGTATTTACCCTGAAAATTTACTTGCAGCACACAAACTAAGAACAGAAAAATACCTTGTGGCTTGTACATCCAAACAAACCTTTCACAGTTTGAATACTTGAAATGAATGGTAAGTAACAAGCCAGGAGTTTCAGAAAGAAGGACTTTCTTAACCTATTTTTTTTTTTTTTTTTTTGGTGATGCAATGGCAATGAAAACTTGCTTTCCAAGATGAAGAAAAACAGATTTACTGGCACGGAGACATTATACACTAATGTCTTGTGGTAACTAACTACTGATAGATGTAAGCAAATTTAATATTAAAGAGTGTGACAGAGCCTTGGGAAAATACTGAGCACATTGTTTAATTCTTACATTAGTAGAGGAAAAGTGTCTTCTTCACAGCTAGTAGAACAGGCATGCAACCAAGCTACAAGTAGTTCTTAACTAATGCAATCTTGCATCTGTAGCTGTTTCATGAAAACTTTAGTGCAGGGATTTTATTTGGAGAGAGGCTTCATGGTGTACCTTTCTACAAAATGTAGAATGATGTCATTCCAGCCCAGAGATTTTTTTTCTTTGGTCAGATTAGATTAGACTAAATAAGAATAAAGCAATTACCACATTTTACCTTTTCTAAGTATATGGGAACTCATACTAAAATTGCTGCCTAATGTAATGAATTTTCTTAGGCAAAAATTAAGACAAATTAAAGATCTTTGTTGTTAAACTTAATGTTTATCTTTAATGTTGCTTGACAGAAAGAGTGTGCCATAGTGTCCATTAGCAAGATTTTCCAGGGAAGCTCAAAGGAACTACTTTTACAATGTTTCTTTATTCCTCCTTTATCTGTTTTGTCAGTTTTTTTTTCTAAAGGCCTCTCCAGGTTTATGCAATAAGACTTCATTTCTGTAGCTTGCAGAAAGAAAAATTCTTACACTTATGTTAGAATTTACCATTTTACCAAACTTGCATACACTATAACATTACTAGTTATATTTTATTCTGATACAATTTTCCAGTGCATTACCAATAAAAACAATAACAAACATTAAAAGAATTCTAATTTAAAATAATATGATAATTTAATTTTCATTCCAATTTAACAAATAAGATCACTGTAATTCTTCTGAAGGATATCAATATATCAACACAGTTTAAATCAGTAACGTCAAGTTTAATTTCTCTACCCTTTAATTTTCTGAATGAATTTCTGAAGAACTAAATTATTTCACATGTCAATACTATATTTTCAAAAAGTATAGCTCCTGCATATGCTAAAAAAAAAAAAGTCTAAATCCCACAAGGCTCCTAAATCCTCTATTTTAGGGTCTTGTCCCTCCATTTAAACATCTAAATGAATGATCTTTCCAACATATCTTGCATGAGAATGTCTTGCTATTTTTTTTTCAAAATTAGTCTACTATTTATTGCCTATATATGCAAATTCTGTGGGAAAAAACAAAACAAACAAAAAAAACAAAAAGTCTGTCATGAGATATTCCTCCTTTTTAACTGGCCTACCTCCATTTGTATGTGATATTAACCATCTAGGTACCTTAGTGGCTACAAAGGTACATATTTCCTTTCTGTAAATGCCTGTTAATAACATACTTAGCTGGTGACCTTTCAGTTATCATGAAGATAAATAAAATATCTGAAAATCTTTTTGTGGAGTTCTTTCATTATATGAACTGTACACAGACAATTATATCTTTAGTGCATGTTTTTAGCATTGTTAGGCACATTGTAACTGTTAACAGTAAGGTTTTACTGCAGTGACTTAACTTTATGAAAATAAACCAAAGGGGAGATTCAGCTCTACATGAAACAGATTAATGGTTTTGAAGAGGAAGATATTCTAGCAGAAGAATTTTAATAAGCCATTGTAAATCCTTTGTAGTTCTGTAGGCACTTGTAGTGAATTAGCTGGCACTTACTTTATGCTTCATGATTTGCATCATGAAAGATGAAAACACAGGAGACATTGATCCATTTTGTCTTTCCTTGATGCATTTTTCATCCAACTTATTCATAGTCATGGACACATTAGGGAAGCACACTTCACCATGCCACTTGGACAAGGTACAGCTGCATGGTAAGCTTTACTTTCCTTTTGTTTATAAGGAAGTTTATATACACAGAAAGAAACATTCATTCACTTGGGAAATTCCTTCAAAGACTAGGGCCTTGTGTCTCACCAAGGCCTCAAATCCTGTATAGAATATTTCCAGCACAAGCTTGCTTTCCCATGATTTTGTTGTAGTTTTTAATATAAATCTCACTGTTGTATTTTTAATAAGTGTATAAGATGGTAACAGTTGCAATTTAATTTTACTATTACTAGTCTTTATGTTCCAGAAAAGTTAGACCCAGACTTAGCCTATAAAAATGGGCTTAAAAATAAGTGGTGAGTTAATTTTACTAAACGTAATGGGAAGATTGACATACTTGGGTAAGAATGAAGAGAAATGCCATGCAGTTTCCAAATGTAAAAAAGCAAACATATGCATAGTTACCGCATATGTCAGCTTTGGGTATAAAATGGCTTATGAAGGAAGTTCCTGTCTCCACTCATACCTGAGTTATGACTTGACTTCCTTTCAATTCTCTGACAAACTTTTTGTACCTGGACGTCCTGCTGCTCTTCACCGTCCTGGCCCTAGTCCTCGCCTCCGTCTTTGTGAGGCTGCGGGGAGCCGAGGGGTGGCGGCCGCGATAGCCAGCGGCAGCCGAAGCGGCCCAGCAGAACAGCTCCGGGGACCAAGCTGCGTTGGGAGCGGGGTCGGAGGCCGGCAGGGAAGCGGCGGCTGCCGAACAGCGGGA
>JBAFWW010025850.1:19351-36965 GCA_036873685.1 Agapornis canus
TATGGCAGGGGGGTTGGAACTGGAAGATCTTAAGGTCCTTTCCAACCCTAACTATCCTATGATTGCGCAAAGGATCCAAGACTTCAAGGCCAGTAGAGCCTACACTAGGAATTTGGTCTCCCAAATCACAAACAGGGCTCAGCTGTGGCTTTACCTGCAGAAGGTCGAGTTAAATCATACTGGTCTCTGCATTGCAAATACACGTCAATGAGTGGAAGAAATCTTTCCATGTTTTTCTTGAGGTACTTTCCAGTGGCACTGCTCAGACACCACATCTCAAACTGCAGCAGGTGAGTCCTACAGTGTTTTATCAGCATGCACACAATGGCAAGGGAAGTTTCTGATCTCTGGTTAAGGCAGTGAACATGCACCTCTACACTGACTGCGTGTGCAAGGACTGGCTCGCTATGGAGTGCCTGAAGAAAAACTTCCTCCAGATCTTGGCTGGCTGATGCTGACATCAGTATTCCCAAAGCTTTAATGTGCTCTGTGGATAACAGCAGTTCCCCTTGTTGGGGCTGCCTCTGGTAGCTCTCTGTGAGGAGCTGCACCAAAATCTGTCCGTAGAAGCTCAATTGTTTCCCTTTTTTAGGGGACTTTTCAGAATCCCGAGTAGTCAAGCTCATCTCAGGAAGTCTCAGCATGGTTAAAGTGGTCTCCTTCAGCTGAGCTGCAGCCATGTATATGTGCAATTCCTCCAGAGCCTCCAGTTGGTGAGACTTCTTGCGAGGCACCTGGCTTCTGTCCTTCCCCTCTGCCTGTAGTTCCTTCAGGACACTTTTAGTGATAGCTTCAAAATACTTGGATAACACATGCTTGTGATCCATGCTCTGCAGCATCGGGGCACCTGTTTTCAACAGCTGGAGCACACCAGAATTGAGATGAGCCGACAGGAGCTTCACAGCAACAGGGTTTAAACCAGACTGAGGAAGAGAACGTTGTTCTAAAGCCAGGAACCAACTCTCCAGTGTAGGATGTCTGAAAATCAACATGAGCGCATCTTCTAGTGTCTGTAACAAATGGTTGTAACAGGATCACTGAATGGATAATTATAGCTCAGAGGAAAAAATGAATTAAAAGAATCATCCACCTGCCTGTTTTCCAGAGCTTGTTAATTACAGCTGCAGAACATGAAATCATCTCTCAACTGGTCAGAGAATAAAAATATTAACAAACTACAAGCACAGAAATACCATTCTTTCAACATTGATGATGTGGGAGTCACGCCTCCACTGAACATTCTCTGCATGTCTAAGCACATTTCCAGTAGGAAACTATATGTTCTGGAGCTTGTCAGGACAATTCCCTTCTAACCCCCTCAGATCCACGGAACACATGAAAGGGGGCTAAATTCACTACTTCAAGTACATAATTTTCATAACCAGGCCTTACACAGGGCTTGGGGAGTAGAATTCGTCTGCAAAAGTGAGTGATCTCTGCCAGGAGCAATCCTGACTGTATTCCAGGTCAGGGGTGAGTCTATGCAGCTTGGTCAAATCTCCAGACACAGTAGTGTTGTAGCTGCTGCACCACATGCTCAAAGTTCTGAAGTCCTCCTCCTAGACCTAACAGCATGTTTCTGCATCAACCTGATTCCATTCAATACAACTCTGTGAAATACACGGCGTATGATACTCTGTTCACTCCCTGCCCTTCCAAGGACCTGTCAAAAGTTGTAGTAATGCTTCTATAAAGCAGCAAAATCCAATTCAAGACATTATATAACAAGCATCCAACAGACACATTTTAACCCTAACTGAAACCCTAGAAATCCCTATGACTGTTATCAAGTCACAGCATTCACAAAGCCTGATCCCTGTTACATCTCCTGTTCTCTATCAAGTTTAGCCAGTTCCATGTTTTGGCGATTGGTGAAAATACAGCAACTTAATTTGTGCTCAAAATTGCTTGTGTTTAAGATCATTTGCTTTAGTTAACGGCTCAGCAAAATTTAGGACTATTGCCATAAATAAATCAAATCAAAGTTTACTGACAGGTGAGATTCTGGCCTGTGCATAAAGGGATTTGGTACCTTGTCATTTGAAGACTCCTCTGTAATCAGAGATTCCTCATCCATAAAGAGACCTGATTCAGTCAGTTGCTCTTCTCGTTTCTGCTGATTATTTAACTCTATCTGATTTCCCCGGCACAAGCAGCTGTTCAGCAGGTCCATATAGAGGTCAATAAGGTGAGGACCAGAAGTTTTACTAAGCTGTGAAAATACAGACACCTCAGAAGTTGAAAAAAGAGAAGGATGGGAACAGAAGGATAATTATCCACCATGATCAGAAATCAACTAAGAACTTCCCAGATTACAGCCTTTTTCAGGGGAAAGAATCACTCTCCCCTGTAAAAACATGATTCTAAAGTCTCAGGTTATCAAATAAATATTTAATAGACATTCATCTATACTTTGCTGTAACACAAACTAGTGAATTTCACTCTGTGGAACGGCTTCTAATGGAGGTCCAGGAACTGGATTAAATCTGGAGCATATATGTACTATGCACAGATCAGTAAGGTAACATGCAAAGCAAATCCAAAACTCCTCAACAATTAGAAGGACAGATATTTGTTTACAAATTAGATACAAGTTTGTCTGGTGCTCCACAGCCTCAGTGAGGGCTGAGTACACAAAAAAGCTGCAGAACTGGATCCTTAAGTTGTAACAGCCAAGTAAAATTTGTACTTTCTGCATTAAAATAAACCACATGAACCCCAATATCATCACAATATTGCTCTTACATTTCCAAAGTTCTCCACTGTGGATTTCAGGTACAGCAACACATGTTTTACTCCTAACAAAAGCTGCTCAAGCGGGAGCTGGGAAGCCAAGTCTCTCAATTTTGTTTGGATATTGTCTTCCAGTAAGGTATTGCTTCCTCTCTCATAGGCTTCTCTTAGCAAAGTTGTAAATACAGAATCCAGGGCCACAGCAGGTTCTTTGCATACCCCTTTGGGTTTTTTAAACTGTTTGAAATTGAAAAAAAGAATAAGAGAAAAATAAAAATGAAAACTAATCAAAAGTTTCTCCAGTTCCCTTGGTTTTGAAAGGAGCTCTGGGCTGAAACTGGGACTGAAGACTCAGGTGCACATGTGTGCAGTCCTGCTATCACAGAGCTATTCAAAAGTGTCCCATGGGGAATCTGCACATGGTTACTGCTGGGTTAACATAAATACAGCACCTAGCACAGCTGGTCCATACATTCCCAACCCACACGTGGGTGAACTCCAGCCACCATTAACTGGCTTCTTGGGTCACATCACACATTATGTTACACCGTGACTGATGAGGAGCTGTAGTCTGGGTGACGGGGTACATTCTTTAAGTCCTGGTTTCACTCCCCAACCACAACAAAGACCTTTTGCATTGTTAGAGAAAAGCCCTTGCGCAAATTTGTGTCTCAGTGTGATTAAGAAACAATACAGAATTAGCTTAATGTAAATGCACTTTCTGATAGAAATGTAGCCTTTATACACTGTGAGGTAATACTGGCTCAAGCACTCAAATTACTTCAGGTATTCCATACCACAGGTTCCTGAGATTGCTGGGGTATCCAGAGTTTATAGTATTGGTTAAATCGGTAGAGCTGAGGATACTTAGAAACTTTCAGGGACTGCAGATCTTTATCATAGAGCTGGAACATCAAGCAGAGGGCAAGGGGTTCTCTCTGAGAGTGCAGGAGGTCAGTGAAAACAGCAACAAGGTACTCTATGATGTGTGCTCCTAGAAAAGCAAAATAAAAAATTAAACTTCTGTTAACAGAAGTAACCTGCATGAGCACAGACACTAGAGCAACCCCCTTTCCTTCAGCCCTGGGCAACAGGCCAAACAGCACCATTTAGAAAAGTACTGACCAGGATTAAAAGGCGATCGTGATAAACTAGGCAAGTGTTTCTGACCCTCTGAAGTATATGGAAAAATCCCCCATACCGTACTCCTTGTTGAAGTAAATAATAACCCATTTCAAGATAATTGCTGAGGTTGGCCTGTTTCCTTCCAGACAAGCATAAACTAACTCCACCTTCACTGTGTTGTGCTAAACTTGTCTATATTTTGATGGATAAGAATCCCAGCCAAGCACCACCTAAGAGAACTGATTTGTACTGGGGGAAGGGGGGAGAGGAGGGAGGGGAGAAACAGCCAGGTTTAGCACACACTGGTTAAATATGGAGGATATTCCTCCAGAACTGTGACTTTCAGTTCCACCCCATGTGCTACACAACAGCCAAATATACACAGGACTTAGGAAGGTGCTATGGGGTTGGCAAATCCTGCTGAGGTCAATTGTTGCCCCTGTGACTCCTCACTCCACTAATCCTTTCTCGAGGAGGTGGTAGAACTCTTCAACATTCACCCCTGCAGCTCTGTCTCTGAAGAGATTTTCTTTGGAAAAAAGCATCCTTTCATTCAACAATCCAGTTCTCTCTCCCCTGCTGACTGGTCTCAGTGGAAGAGCTGCCTACAGCCATTGAAACTACCTTCCTCTTGTGTTCTGCATACTCTGTGCTTAAAATACTCTGTTATTAAAGCACAGCTGTTTCCAGGTCAAGATTGTCAGTGCAGGAACAGTGCCTGCATTGCTCCTCACTCCCCTCTATACTACACTCAGAGCTGGGGCTCATTTCCCTCCTCCACTTCCCTGCATCTCACAGGAGAAAGGTGGGCTCTCTTTTTCTAACCTGGGCAAGTTTGTTTTCCCACAGTAGGGGCTCCCTAGAGTCACATGACAGTTTACAGAATACCTGCATTTCCACTAATTTTCCCCACTCAAGAAAACAAAAAAGGACAGAAGCATCTCATAAGCTCTACTGCTTTTCTTGACAAGGGAACACCATCTATCTGCACCTCCTTCTGCTTGCAGTGAAGATAGTATGTCCTGAGGAGATCATTGGGTAAAAATGATCCCACTTCCACCACCATAGACAACACATATTAAAAAAAAAAGTCTGTACCTGTTCCATTTTTAGTCTGAAGCAACAACATATTCCTGGCTTCTAATGCAGCAGGGACCACCGCACTGAATGGAAATGTTTGGATAATCATGTCTTCATTTAAAGTGAACCCAATTTCTTCATCTAAGTCATCACTGCCCTCAATAAGGACATCCACCATATCCAGAACATCTATTAAGTGAAGAAAAAAAAAAAAGTAAGCAGAAGATTCAGACTAACTTGAAAACAACAGCGGCAGAATCCAGCACCAAAGGAATACAAGGAAACTTCTGAATTCCCAAAGCAGAAAAAAGGGTAAGAGACACGTTTGTCTAGCAATGCAATGGCAAATGCAATTTTAAAAGTCACTATCTCTTACTATGTGCTTAACTTTACTTTTTGCCTTTCAACACTGCTGTCCAGCTGACAGAAGTAAGGGAAGGGAAGAGGTGCATCACCTACTGCTATCATGATTGTATTAGGTAAGGACTATCAGAGCATAACAGTGACAGGAAATGTGTATGGGGATGAACGTATGAAGGAAGCAGCCACTTCCCTATTAAAAGAACATCCTGAGCAGCCCTTGAATAGTTTCTCAGCAATACATGGCCAAGGAAAAAAATCTTGGTCATGAAAGAGTCAGGCATCTCTGCCATATGAAGAAGACACAATTTATTCTGTGGCTGGCATTATATCTCTGCAATACAGTCAACTCAAGGGAACTGATCCATCTGGTACTTAAACTGCCTCAATTATCTTACATTTATGTACTGTAAAATTCTACACCTTGACTGTTTAGCAGAAGAGCTATGGTAAGTTAGCACATGGTAAGTTGTCCAAGTGTCCACATCTGCATAATTTTGAATCTGTCTGCAGTAATGCTGTGACTCCAGAAAGCAGGAGCAGCAAAAGTTTAGCTGGGTGCCTGGGAGTAAAACAATTCACTGGGCACCCCAGCCCTTTCCTCCTGGATGAGCAGATAGGAGCAGCCTCAGAGAAAAAAAAATGAATTGTTTTCATTTTAGTTAGAAAATGCTCCTGCAGGAGCCTGGAAAGAGGTTTAAAATACTGTTCGAACGGTGTAACTGCATCAACAATTACCTCTGGAGGTGATACAGTAACTCTGATGTTCAGACTTCTATTTCCGACACTAAATACAACTGGAGGAATCAATCCTGTAGGTCCTTACTTAAGCAGGATTTCTACAGTTATCAGTTATCTATCTATATCTACAGGATTTCTACAGTTATACAGTTATTATCAGTCTTCAGTTTGCAGATCAGGGCTAGAAAATTTAGCACAAAATCTTGGAATTCTCTGCTGTTAAGAGAATAGACACATACCATCAATGTGAGAGATGGGGATGCTAACGTTATCAGAATCTTGTTTCAGCATATTCACTTGGAGCATACTTGCTTCCTGAACAAGGTCTGCTGCTTTATCTGTATATGGATAGGGGTTGGTCACCAGTTTCAACAGGATCTGTTAATAAAGGTTGAGAAAGAAACATAAGTACACAGGCTATTATGCCTAAGGAACCACATCTTGTTAAGAAAGACCATGTGCTAAAAGTGGTTGGAAGCTGAGAGTTTTACGACAGCTTCTTCTGCAAGAATCTGCCTATGGTTACTGCTACTGTATATGGGACACTGGGTCAAATGAACAGAGAAAGTCCACTGCAATTTCGTACCCAAAGTGCCATCACATACTGAGTCCCTGAGGAAAGTGCAGTGAAAAGGAAGTACTGGGCATTCAACATCCTTAAGAGTAAACAGGAAATGTCAAGTTTTCTTGTAAAAGATTATCATTTACTTAGGTCTGATAATTTTGGCAGGTCAGATGATTATTGCCAGGCACCTACTCTACCCTTTTATCAACAATACTGTAAAAACAAATTGTATTTCTGAATTTAATTTTCCTACAAATCATTTCATTGTCCTCCCACCCAAAACAAGAAAGATGTCAGCTCTGTATAAAGAATGACAAACATTGTTTTTCTCAGAATTCATTTACCAATCTTTGACAGGTTTCTCAACAATAGCAACAAAATCATTAGTTTCCATTACTACTATTCTTGACATTGTTTATCCAGCTAATTAGAACAGTTGTTACCCTTTCCAAAAACTGAATCACTGCTTCCTTTTTGTCTTCTTTTGTATTATCCAAGTGTTCCAGCCAAACTGAAAGTTCCTTCCACGTGTACTCAAACACTCCGCTGTCACGTAAAACCTGTCCAGAAAGCCAAAGGCAGGATAAAAACCCCAAAACCACTAAAATACAAAACCCCCAAAAAGCACAGACTTTTCAGTATAGCAACTTCGTGTTTTCTTCTTGGACAGAAAAGAAGAACAGGTTGATGAAAAGTATTTGTCATTTTCTTCTCACCCCTCAGTTCAAGAGGCCTTATTCCCACTCACTAGGACCACTTAAACTGCACAACAAAGGGTAAAAATAAATGCATTTTTTAATACAAAATCTCCCATGACTGTATCAGCTGGCCTCACTGTGACAAGCACCAAGGCCTAATATATTCATTATAGCTGTTTTCTTACTGTGCTCTCAGCAAAATCAACAGTTGAGGCATGACTCTGTCACAGCTGACAAATGAAACCCAGAGCTCTGCCAGACATGCACAGGCACTGTAGGAATAGGGCAAGAAGCAGTACTGGGGCAGAGAAAGGAGGGCATCACAAATGATCAAAGCAAGAGACAAAACATGGCTTACTCTCTCACAACTGAGAAAATCAGATGAGAGCAATTTCTGCTCCTGTCTTCTCAGAGCCTCTCTTCCTCCCACCTGCTGTCTGCTGCACAAATTCAGTAAAACTCCACTTGGTTCTTACCCTCACACTGACCAAGTGTATGGGATGGATCCCATGTGTATGCCATTCAAGTATGCTGCAAACACCTATTCACCGGACCGGGCAGTGAGCACAAGGCAATTTCACAGGAACATGCATTCCATGCATTTGGAATACAAGACTTCTGTAAGACCTTGAGACACAGGAATCAAGCACATGCTGGGGCCATATGCACCAGACCTAGAAGCCATAGGGCTACCTGGAATGCTGCTCACTGCAGCAGCCCCTCCGCTGCTTCACTGCTCAACGTATGCGGTGCAGTGACACAGAAAAGCGGAAGCTACAACACAGAGCCACAGCCAGGGCCAGTCCATCTTAGAATCATAGGCCACGCTGTTCAGAGAAGCTGTGGCTGTCTCATCCTTGGCAGTCCTCAAGGCCAGGTTGGACGGGGCTCAAAGCAACCTGGTCTAGTGGAAGGTGTCTCTGCCCATGGCAGGGGTGTTGGAATTAGATGAGCTTTAAGATCCCTTCCAACCCAAACCCTTCTGTGATCCTATGAAGTCCTTGTGTTGTCAAGTCAGCAAAACCCCTACTGAGGTCAAAGTTGCCTGGACAAAAGCATCTATTCCCTCTACCTTAGTAAATCTTATATCAGGGGAGCAAGCTATAATGCTTTAAGAGGGTTGTACATCTTTATACCATTACAGCAATTAAAAAAAAGGCAACATACCCTTAAGAGGAGACTGTAGGGAGGCTTCTGAAAACTTCTGATGTAATATAAAGGAAAACCATTGCTAAATTAAATCTAAACCAGGCTACTTGCCCTTAGAAGAGTTGAGCAGATGGGTGAACAGTCAAATAAATGAACAGTGAGTCATAACAACAGTGAAGTCCAGAGAAAAGTGTAGGCATACTCATAGATGCTGTGGGTGGTGAGGTAGACACAATTTTACCACATTCAAGTATCAGTCATTAACATGTTTAGAAATTTTTGCCCACTTTCATGCTCTCTGAATTCAGACCCTTATCTCAGATGCCCAAATTAGGAACTTGGTGACCCTATGTTCTGTCTGTAAAATTAAAAAGGAGGAGGAGGCAGAAGAAGGAGGAGAAGCTGAAGGACAATCCAGATGACAGCAGATTTGAACTGCACAATGGCAGAACTGTCTGACCCTCCCTCTCAACAAGAGCAGAAACATTCACCAGCTTCCCAACTCTGGCACCTACGCTAAGTGACTCTAGTTATGTGGGATGAATCGTGCTTTTGTTTCTACACACACACACACACACACAAAAAGGAAGCTATCACAGCTCATTTGCTCTAAATTTACTCTGTGTACATCACCAGCAGCTGCAAAAATAACACTGCTGCTTACAATAATCTGACAGGATAATTCATTTAAAAAAAAGGGAGAAAAAAAAAAAAAAAAAAAAAGAAAAAAGATTCATTTTTAAATAATTATTTTTGGCAGTCTCGAAATAAAAATACACTTGTAGCCCTCATGAAAACAGGCAGGAACAGAATGTGAAATCCAAAAACATGCCTTCTAATTATATGGCACTGTGTTGAAAAATAAGCAAAACACACTCATTAACATCTATTCTTAGCAGCCTTTCTTCTGACATAACTGCCCTAACTCCACTGCTCCTGTGTTCTCTCCAGAGAAAATGAAATGGACTGACTCTAAAAGAGGAAACAAGAATGAGTCAGGCAGCCCACATCTCCACTCAGCAAAAGAATCTAAATACACTAGAAAAACTGTACAGGGTAGCTTTTGATTGAGGTATTAATTACTGTGAGACAAATTTAGCCTGACTTTAACCCCTTGCAGGGATTAAGGTCAACTAAAACCTAATTCAATTACCGTAACTTTAATTTAGTGTCTTGAACATTACAGCTGCACCCTGTGATTGAAGCTAAACACAGAAATTAAGTGCATAAAGCTGGATAGAAACTTGTATGGCACTATTAGCATGGAACACTGCTCAGGGCTTAGAAGATAAAAATAAAAAAAAAAATCACCTCTTCTTGATCCATGTCAAGACCTTTGCAGGCACAAACTGCAGTGATTTATTACAGCATCACAATTCATTCAGCTTAGCAGGTGGGCAAACATTAAAGACATTTTCTTTACTATTCTGTCAACTGTTGCAGCAAATTCAGTCGACAGCATTTACTTCCATACAATAATTATCTAACAGGTAGTTATTTGACAGTAAATTCCAAGGACAGTCGTCCAAATATGACTCTATTGGCTACACAACTATGCACAGTAAAGGTATATGCTTTAAGAAAAAAATGTACAGTTCTGAAATTTCAGACCAATGGGATAGAGTGAATATCCTGGTATTGCAGATCAAACACTTACCTTGATGATCAGTTTTCTGGTTGAAATTTTCAGATGAGAATGGTTACTTGTAACAAACATTTTCATCAGTAAATAGAACACTGATTTTTCACCAGACACTTTCTCTGCCTCAGAGACATCCTAAAAGAAAAATACATTAAAATTTCCCTGGCAGAGCAACACTGTACAGGATTACATTGCACTGAAGCTGGTACGTAATACATTATTTTATAGTCCTGACCAAATATACCAAGGCCAGAAGTGAATGGGATCATTTATACCACTTTGCATTCAGTGAGCCACAAAAATCAGCACAATTCGGTTTTGGAAAGTGGAAGAAGAGAGGAGTAACAGAAACACCAACCAATATAAGGGCCCAAAATACAAGAGCCCAGATAAAGCCACCTTCCTTCCCAATCATCTATTCTTCTTCTACTTCTGTTATCTCCAGGAATTCAGATTTCCTACAAGTACTGTCTGAACAAGAAATGTAATAATTTAAAAGACTGGTCCCTAAAGAAAAGGAAAATAATGCAAGTCACAGGGATGCTGAACACTACCTGAACATCAAGAGACAATCTTTTTGCCATCTCTCCTGCTTTTCCCACAGACTCATATTTGATACTAACAACCATAACCCTCCGTAATATTGCCAGATTTGGCTTTTCTCTTTTCAGTTAAAACCTGTCTATACTCAAAGGGCAAAGCCACAAGAAAATACCGTAGCTTCTTTGCCCATTTCCAGGTTTTCCTTTGCGTGCTCTTAACTTTCCTCACTTTTCCTTTATCGCAAACTGGAGGGGACAGAAAATATCCTAAAAGGCAGGGTCACAGTCACAATACCCGTGCAGGTTTCTGCTTCCCCCCACAGCTAGGCCCACTTCTTTCTCTAGACATAAAAACTAGGCCCTCTACAGCATCTTTTTTTACAAGGCTGTAGTAAAGAACAGAGCAGGGGCCCTGAAGTTTCCAGTAATTATGGAGAGGAGGGGCAGTCTTAACAAGTGTCAAACCCCAGCCATGATGGCTCCTCTCAGCAGCTCATTTCCTTAGAGTGAAATCTCAGGCTTTCCATTTGAGTGGAAGCCAGCAAATTCTCACTCATGCCCCTATCCAGACAAGAAGAGCTGAAGAATTTTGTCCAGCCCTTATCAAGGAGGCAAAAATTTCTGTCCTTGCAGAAAAACTTTCAATCTCAGAAAGGATTCTTCACTAGTACTAAGACTATAATTCCTGCTGGTTTTACAAAAGGGTCACTCTCCTAAAGCAACTGGATTGGGACTAGTTTGCAACTAGGCAGTGCCAGATGTAAAGACTTGAGGACAGCATGCCAAAGAAACATAAACCTGCTTTGAAGTCTCTTACCTGTACTCTGAACCAGGCAAATTTATTTGCAGGAAGTTCCAAAGCCACTTTCAGTATATGGTGCTGCAGCACAGGAGGGACCTCCTCTCGAAGGCCCTTTTCAGTGACGATACCTAAGGTTTGAAAGCAATACAATGAATTTTGTTTTGCTATATCTTCCTGAGATCTTAGGAACATCAGTCATTTAGGGCTTCAAACCACCACTGTGAGGTAAGCTGGCAATCCACAAATTTTCACAACAAGAGGTCCCCAAACACACTATGATTGTTTGGCCAAACTAAGGCTGGAATCCAGCCTTCAGTGATAACACCTGCCCCTCATACAAGCCATCACTGGTGCAATGGAATACAAAGTCTCTTCTATCAGCTGTGTCCTACAGTAAGTAAAGAGGATGGATAAATTGGAAATAAAAATATAGAATTTATGTCAACAACAAATCTTAATGCTTATGGTATTAGAATATTTGCTACAGGCAGTGGAACTTTACCCTTGTGTCTCTCCCTTTATCACTTCTATCATTTGCTCACAACAGCTGCTATGGCATAACCTCAGAATTATTCATCTTAGAGATCACAAAGCTGTGCTGGGATCCTCACAGTGTGCTCCAAAAACTGACCTGCTCTGACTTCAGCTGCCATTCAGTTACATACAGAGATCAGCTGTACAAAGTCTTGGTGTCAGTGTGCTTTCCATAGTCTGTGTGGTCCATTAGAGAGAACAGTAAATTTTTCAAAGTCTCTACAAAGTCTAGCCAACAGCAAAACCAAACAATAGAACTGTACCAGCTGTTTAAACAACATACTGTTATAAGGTGGAAAAACATGCTGCCTTTGGTGTGTATGTTTTAATCAAGGTGAGGGGAAGGAGCAACAGACCTCTCAAACTAGCATCTTAGAGAACAAAGTTGCATGATTAATTTATACCATCATTTTCTACCATATCTTCTTTCATGAAAATTAATATCCAGGCTCACTTCATTACAGTTGTTTGAGAATGACACTTTATTTTCAAGCCTGTTTTACTTGATTATTTAATACCGCAACAAAACATATCCTCCAGGAGATTTGTGCTTCATAAAAGGTGTCCTGCTTTTTGTCCATTTTGAAAAAAGCAGAATGCAAGAAATAATGGAATAAAGAGGGTATATGATTTGATAAGTCACCAAGTATACAAACCAATTAAATATGCTTTAACAGAGGGAGGAAAAACCATACACATATGCCAGATGATATAGAGGGAGGGGAGTTGCTTAAAGACCCTTTTTCCCCGATGCAAGGCATTTACATAACTCTGTCCTGGGGTTAGCAGTAGCAGTCATTTTTCTCCTTCTTAGTAGCTGATGCAGTTTTTGTTTTGACTCTCCCTGGGAACATAGCTGGTTTTAGTGGTTTTAGTTGTCGCTAAGTAATGTTTTTTCTGACCAAGGACTTTGTGAGTCTCATGCTCTGCCAGGGAGGAGGGAAGGCCAGGAGGAAGCAGGGACAGGACACCTGACCCAAAGTGACCAAAGAGGTATTCCATACCACAGTACGTCATGCCCAGGATGTAACTGAGAGTTACCTGGAAAGGCTAGTGCTCTGGGGGGTTGGAAGAGGTTTCAGTCAGTGCTTGGTTGGGCAAGGTGTGGTGAGTTACCTGTTGGTGGTTGGTGAGTGGTTGTATTTTCTTTCTTGTTATTTCCTTTATCATTATTATTATTGGTGGTAGTAGCAGTAGTGATTTGTGTTATACCTTAGTTACTGAACTGTTCTTATCACAACCTGTGAGAGTTACATTCTTTTGATTCTCCTCCCCATCCCTCTGGGAGCAGGAGGAGGGCAAGAAAGGGGGGTTGAGTGAATGAATGAACTATGTGGCTGGGTTTAAACCCTGACACACTGTAAACAGCAACAAATTTCTGGTTTTAAAACTTATGTTTAACAACCTAAATACTGTTTCAGTGATAGAATAATTTTAAACTTACATTTTTTTTTATAAGATTTTTTTCAGGGTAGCTCTTCAAAGACTTTTAGCACCACAAGAGGTAAGGTCAGAGGCATTCATTTGCATAGCAGAGGCAGGAAAATATGGCTGGGTTGTGCAGACAGAAGTGTGTTAAACTGGCTTTGCCACCAAAACAGACATAATATACTACTTGCAGAAGAATTTGACATGAAATCCAAGTTATCAGCTGAGGTTGCAGCTCACATTCATCTCTCTTTCTGAGTTTTTATTCTAGATTTATCTGCAGCAAGTGAATTTACCTGCTGTGAGTTGCTCTCAGTGCCAATGAAAAGAAAGAAATGCAAAGCCTACTCTTACTTATTAATCTAACCAGATACAGCTTCTCATGTCCACATCCATGGTGAGTATTTTTTAAAATATACAAATTCCATATTTTCTTTCATTCCTTGTTCTTGTTGGCTGCATCCTTGCAGCCCATCACTCTGAATACTCAAGTGAAGTGAACAATGCCCTCTGTTTACTTTATTACATCACTGTAGGACATAGTCAATCATACCACATTAGAAAAAGAAGTAAGGCAAATTCAGAAAGTTACTGTGTGACCACACAACTTCAGATATTTGCAATACCAACATTACTTAGTGATTTCTGTGCCCTAAACCTTGAACTAAAATGCAGTACTAATGAAAACAGTGTATGATGTGGTTCAAGTAGGAGTTGAAACTCTCTGCCCATATTTTCAAATTGAATTGTGGGAGGAGTGTACAAAGTTGGAAGCTGGCTGCTCACATAGAAAAGGCAAAATGTCTTTTAAGATGAAAGTGAAATCAATGAAGATGGTTTGTAATTGTATGACTGCAATGACAGATTGAATTATTTTTACATTTCCACGTAGTTATTTAGTAATGGTTAAAAACATATTAAGCATTGATCATTTATCTTTTTTCTACCCCTTATTAGGGGTGCCTTTAAAGAGAAGCTGCACAGACACAAGGTCACTTTTCTATGGAAGGGGAATATAGAAAAACGATCAACTTAAGCCTAGTATGTGTGGTTTGCATATCAGTAAAAAGCATTTTCAGATATATGAATTGATCAGATATGAATTTGACAGATGCATTTTTTTAATTATATATAAGAGACTTGAGAAATTACATTTCGGAACCTGAAACAACACTTACTTTGAATTTTGAATTATGTATGGTTTAGATCATATCCTTAGATAAGCTAAGGATAAGGTTTATGGTTTCACCATCATTTGTAGAGGACGTGAGCTGAACTTCAGTGTTTTGAAAACTGTAGCACATTTTAAAGATATTTCAAGAGCCACAGCTCAGCCTGTTTTCTGAGCTTATAATATAGCTTAAACCACTCATTTCTCTACTCTTACAGTGAAAGTTCAGAAAGCAATTAAGCAATGGAAGACATTTTATGAAGTATGGTCATGTATTGCACAAATAAAACAGTATGTGACTGGAGGAAAATGATTAGGAAAAAAAAGAAGCCATACACCAGCTGCAGTGGCTGATGTGTTGATATACATACTAAATGGGGGGCAACATTTGGAAGAGGTTGTGCTGTTTTTATGATCTGCAAAAGTACTTCTTTCTCTTGTTCTTTTTTTTTTTTTTTTTTCTTTCAAAAGGAACTTCAAACCCCAAAGCTTAATGCTTAATGAACAGCCTTCCCTTTTCAACATAAAGGAAATTTGTTGAAGGGGTGTTTAAGTAAAACTGAAAAGCTGTAGCAGTTGTTTATTGTTACAATAACTTGATCAACTCCTCTAATGCAATGTGTCATATGAATTGCAGTTAAATAACCATAGCTTATTTTGAAACATAAATTAATTATCTGTTACAAGCACGCTATTGCTTATCTCTTTCAAAGTCTCATTAGTATGCAAATGACTCTAATTAGGTCACTGTCAGACAATATTTATGTAGAGTCACTTTCCAAGGTTTAATTTGATGGTTTTGGTTCCTAAATATTTATAAACAGTGCTCCTAGAGTCAGATTTACTTAATAGGGATCATTCTGAAAGTCTTATTAGTTCAGTGGAATTAATCTTAGATGACAAAGAAGAAAAACGTATGATAATTCTTTTTTTTTTTTTTTCCCAAAAGATGGGATCTTTCAATTTCCCCATACAGTATTAACAGATTAGAGAAATAGTATTATATTTTTAATAGGAATAATACTTTAAAAGTCTTGCTATATAAAACTGGATATGTTGCCTTTGATCTCTCATTTTCCATGTATGCCTTGATAAAGAAGTGAAAACAGGAAGTAAAAAACTTTATACATAATGAAGAAAGTCTGACCCTGTGAAAACTAAGTCCTGCAGACAAGAATTGTCATGTACTGTTGTAAATATGTTTTTATTTGTTGTGTTAATGTATATAACCCATAGGACATAGCACCTTGATAACTTTAAAATCTTGTACAAAAATGGCAGACAATAAAAAAATATTTATGAATCAAAAAAAAACCCCAACACCCTGACAAAATTTTGAAAGGTAAAACTGTGTGATAAAACCTTGTAGAAATGCAAAGCAGGCATTTTTCCTGTCCTTCTGGGGAGTGGGGTGAAGGCAATGAAGAGGGAAAGACAGACAACATTTGATTTACAGGACCATTTTCTGGGCATACCCTGATTTAGAATAAAGAGGAAACTATTTTAGAAAAACATCAAGTAAATTATTATTTTTCACCATCTGTAGAATTTCAGTCTAATGTTCTGCATGCTTGGAGTTTAACTATTTTTCAAACTGATCAAACTGATATATCAGTACCAAAATTTTTAATTAAAAAGAAGAAAACAAAGAAACAATAACCATAAATTCACTGCTATTATGTGAAGCCTACTTACAGGTCTTAGTTCAGATTCATTCTCCAACTACTTTTTGATTCAGTATCATGTGGGAACATACCCCTTCTTCCTACCTGTTATACAGGCAGTCTCTTCCATCCTTACAGAGCTCATGATAGGTTTTGGATCACAGAGTATCTGTAGTCAGATAGTACAGTACATATTTTTAGATAATTTGAAGAAGTTTGCTTAAAATTACCTTTGAAGGCAAGTGTCATGTTAAAACAAAGCATGCAAAATACTATTTGGAAGTGAATATTTTTTTGCACAGAAAGTTGCAAACCCTGCAATATAAACTATATGAAAGACCTTCATCATAACATTTTCTATTTTATTCAGCATGGTATTTGCTACTTTACATAACAGTTATGAAAACACAAGATAGTTCCATTTGTGTTATGAATTGCATGTTAATGTCTTGCCCCTCAATAATTTTTCTATTCCTTTTTTATGTATAGATAGAAAAATAAAACATTCAGGACCTCCTGATGAGCAATTGGGTAGTTTCAGTAACACCAGGCAAACAAATGTCATTCTTCAGTTTCCCTGCACATCACAATCCACACAAGATCAGTGGTCGTACTGAACACCCTGTGTAACTTGGCCTAGTAGAAAGAGGTTGCAGGTAAACTGGTTGACAAAGGCCAGGGGCTGACCAAACTCAACAGTAAGGGTTAAAGTGAGAGATAGGCTGCCTTTATTAGCATCAGGGGAACACATATGAACAATTAGCTGTCTTATTAGATGACAAGTCCAATGTCACCTAACATATCAGGTAAAAATGTATGTTAGCTCTGAGGTGTTACATAGAATGGTAGAAAGTCTTGCAAATTATTATTTACTGTTTTACTCTTTGATTTGCTGCTGATTATTAATCACAGTGAAAGCATGCTGCATATCTTATTCACAGTCACGTAACTGAGAAGGCTCATATCTCTCTCAATAGTAATGTTTCAGTGTTTCCTTAGGGATGGATCTGTCTCTTTGAAAATAAAATCATTGTTTAGACAGCTAAGTGACAATTTAGCAACACTACATTAGTTTCTCATTCTTAAAAAAAATTTGGGCACTGTGAATGAACAGTCTGACATTGAACTTGGGAGTCCAAAGGAAAAAGCTTAAAGGATTAACACAGAAAGAAATGTAATCTTAAAACTCTTCTTGAAACCTTCCATCAAGTCCAAAAAAGAGAGTTTGAAAGACAAAGAAACCATGCAGATGTGGACAACAGAAAAATTAACTTCACTGTTGTGGATTTTTTTTTTTTTTTTTTTAAATTAAATTTAAAACCTATTTTTTTTTTTTTTTTTTCCTTCCAAGGAATTTTTTAAGTAAAATTTAACATTATA
>JBAFWW010025852.1:5142-21004 GCA_036873685.1 Agapornis canus
TTTTCCTGGCATTATTCCTTTGAATTAAGAAAAAAATTAGGGTGTTTTTTTTTTCTTTTTTTTTTTTTTTTTTTTTTTTCATTTCAGGTATTCTAAATTTGGGATAGATCTGTAATAGCAATGATGGCATCTGGAAAGCATTCTAGTAGCAGAAACTCAGCCAAAATAACAGAGGAATGCAACATGTGGATGAAGTGTGCTAACTTGTTATGCAACTAGGCACTTAGACACTCTATAGCATTAAAACTAAGAAAACTTCAAGCTATCCCTTGGTGTACAGTAGTAGTATTTTGCTGCAGAGTGTGCTCATGATGAATGAATTTCTTTTAATAATATTAATATTGTAACTGGTGCTTATTACATCTTGATTACACTTCAAGGAAGGCCAAAAACCTTGAAAGTAAAAAATATTATAAATATGCATTTTTACTTCTAAGTAAAACACAAGCTGGTTTTGGTGCATCATTGTGTCGAAGTAGGTGCTTTACAAAAATTAAATAGTGACTTTACTCATAAAAAGGTGCATTTTATCAGTTTGCTTATCTTTATTCAGAACAGATAGTGGAAGTAGAAGAGAGAGATGCATTTAAGTTATATTCTCACAAATTCTTATGTTGCCAGGATAAGCTCATATTTGACTCAGAAGTCCAGCTTGGTCCTTTTGTCCCATTTGCCTTGTCCTTTAAGCTTCTTCAGAGTACAGAATATGTTACAGTTACTGCAGACCAGTACATAGGAAGCAACACATGCCTCTCCCTGCATGTGTACCTATATAAATCCTATTGTGACCCACCCCAGGACCATTTGTATTCATTCATCAATTAGGTTACAGAAAGTAATAGCAGTTGTGCTGAACTAGATAACTAATGTGAACTTTGAGATACCCTGCAACTGATTCACAAAGAAACCACAAATTACAAAACTTTAACTAAGAAGGTGTAAGAAAGTTGTTTAATAACAAAAAAGCACATACAAGGATCTATTCAGAAGATACTATTTTTAGGTATGCAAAATAATTAAGTGCTCTCCTGCACCATAGGATTTTATTTTAGTTCTCTAGAACTTTTAATCTTGAATAGCTATTTAGCTTTCATGTCTGAGTATGCAGGGAGAAGGGGGACTGAAAGAGATTAATATGCAGCCCTTAACAAACAAGCTTCAGAGGACTAAGAAATTGTCCTGGGTTTAGCAGTAGCAGTCAATTTTTTCTCCTTCTTAATAGCTGATGCAGTTCTGTCTTCTAACTTTTGGCTGGGAAAATAGCTGGGAAAATAGATGATGATACCTCAAGGGGATTTGATTTTAGGGGAAAACAGCCAATAAACTTAATTGTATGCTGTTGCCTACTGTGTAATACTTTTACAGCCCATCAATGAGATGTCTTCAGGTCACCAGCGACTGGCCCTGACTTCCAACCATCATCCCAACAGAGAATGAACTTTGATAGAACCAGACAAGTTCTGCAGTAAAGAAACAATCAGCATCAGCAAGCAATGATTCAACACTGCACACAGCCTCTCCTGCTCCAAAAGACTGTTACAAGGGATGGAAACTGACATCATGGACCAAATGAACTCAGCAGCATTATAGGGATTGGTCCATGCACTAAGAAATGATCTTTTTCTCTGTGTGTGTGTATGTGGAGATATATCCATCTGCATGATTTATTAAAAATGTCTATTTCCATAGTTCTTTACCGATAAGGTCTTTATAATGCAATTCACTACTTGTTCTAAGTAGGTTATGCTAACTAAAGTAATGTAGCAGAATACAGCATGTACGTTCCGGAATAAAGTTAACTCTTAACAGCTATTTCCAAAAGCACTGACTTTAATAAAGCCTGGTTTGGTTTTCTAATGACTGTGTCTTTTATCCCTGCAGCAGAAAATTTACAAATTCTCCCTCTCATGTGTATTTGCTAATATCTAATAAAAAACTGAAATAATAAACAGCCTCGGTAGTCTGTCCTCCTGCCTCTATTATTGTTATACTTGCACAAGCCCAGATGACTCTTTTTTTATTAGTAGTATTTTTATTTTTATGTCATTCCTTCTTCTGTCCAGATGAAACTGTTTAAAGAATTGGAGAGTTATGAAGGCAAAGCTGAAAAACACACACAAAAACAATGATTTCCTAATTTCCTAAGAATGTTGGTCTTTAACAGCAAGCTCAAGATGTGTGATCTAAACAGTGTATCAGTAGTGGCTGAAGGAGATTGAACACATTGTGCTGCAACAAATTATTTCATCGGCATTACTGATTAAAAAGACTAATCAATGAATTGAAACCTAGAAAGAAATTTAACTCAAATGTTAATTTCAGATATATCCATAAAGGAAACATTCCTAACTTCATTTATGAAGTTTAGTTCCTGGAATAAGAGGGAAGCATTTAAAACCTCTGGGACTTTTCATCAAAGTATTTAAAAATAAAAAATCAAAGAATCAAATCCCTGTAGCCTAATAGGCCTACCACACCATGCTATACTGCTCAAGTATTCTGGGTAGTGTCTTTCCTTGCAGTGCTTAGCTTTTAACAGTGTGAACAATATTCATGTTTTTATATTTCTGCCAAGTAAGTGCTTTGCTAATGAATTACTTTGCTTGGTTCATCTGAGAAGTACTAAAAGACTGAAGATTTCTTCCAGGTCAAATGCTTTATGTGAAAATACGTGGCTCTTGAGCATGAACGCTCAACTCTTCCCTTCCCTTCCCTTCCCTTCTCTCTCCCCCCCCCCCCCCCCCCACTATTCTATGGTTTTCACTTATCCCTATTTTGCTAATACCTTTTTTCCCTTCAGGTCTATGCCAGTTCTTAAGAAAGAAAAGCTGGTTCTAAAAGCAACATTCAATTCAATGTAAGGGCAATTTCTTGAAAGCCAGATTTCTTGAATCACCACAACAGTACCTATTATAATGCAGGATCTCTCAGATTTGTGTGAAAAAGCCACATGTATAAACTACATATTTCAGGTCAGAGCTTAGCAGAAAGAAGCTGTAATGCATTGTTATGTGCAGAGCTTTTCCGGTTTCTGACAAAGTTCAAGGTATTAAACTACCCTCTCTTGTATACCTCCCACTAATCACAGTGTGGTAGCACAGAGTTACAGTTTGCTACATCTTACCAAAGAGATCTCCTTCCCCACAAGATAACAGCCCTTTTCAGGAAAATTCTGACCTGTGAAGTCATACTCAAAACTGTATTTATTGCATATAATGGTAATTACATAAGCACTCAAACAACATAACAGCAAAAGGAAATTTATTAAATTAGTTCTCCAAATCTGGCTCATGCTACACGAGTAAATATGCAAGAGTTATATATGCACTCACCAATTCATGTTAGGGTCTCTAATAACCTCCAGCTTCCCCCCATGACATAAACTAAGTTCAAACCCAGGCAGGAGACTGATTTGTAAGACAGGACAATGCATCAAAGCATAGACCTGGACAGAAGATCTGAGGAAAACTAACAGCCCATTACACTGAAAGCAATATTCCTTTTTCCTTCAGATCTCTATCTACAGACTTCATATTTAGTGCTGGTTTGAAGTTAACTTTTCCAGAATTTT
This sequence comes from Agapornis canus, assembly GCA_036873685.1. Classification (NCBI taxonomy): domain Eukaryota; kingdom Metazoa; phylum Chordata; class Aves; order Psittaciformes; family Psittacidae; genus Agapornis; species Agapornis canus. The sequence goes on from JBAFWW010025852.1 coordinate 8,714, forward strand.
GAACTTTCTACTGAGTAATAGCGTAAGATAAGGAGCAAAAATCTATGGAATTAGTTTACCTTTATTACCTATAACATTACATTACTATAAAACTAAGTATATATAGTATATATATATATAATATATATAAAATATATATATAGTGTGTATATATATATAATATATATATTATATATATATTATAGTACTAAGCCTAACTAAGCTCTCAAAACCAGATAAAAAAGGAATCACAGGAATGAAGTACTGATGCCATAGGTACTTCTGAAAGTCTGCTCTGCAAACAGCCATCTTCATCAACCTCAGCTGCAATGACTTAGGAAATAAATTCATTGAGCAGATCAAAGACAACATTGACAAAATCTTCCAGAAAGGAAGACAGTGGGTGGAAAAGAGAGATTTAAGTAAATGAACTGATTTATTATTTAAAAGTATTGAAAGTTCTGCAGTGAATTTGAGACAAGGGCTTCATTTTACTTGGTTGAACTTAAATGGCTATCAATGAACTGCCACATATTTGTTCACTTAAACTGCACACAAAGGCAATAACTGTCAGCAATATAATTTACAATGTTAAACGATAGAGCTGTTTTAATCATCTATATTTTAATAGGTGGTCCATCAGTGACAGTACTAAATTTAAATATCATAAGGGAAAGCCTTCCTAAATTCTGCCAGTCATTTGCAAGTCAAAACCCAAAAAAGACTTTCCACAGGTTCTCTTCAGCAGGCAGTTGGAGTATTGATGCTGTTGCCCTAACAAGATAGGCTAATACATTTGAGATCCCTGTGGGGAAAATGATTTTCTTCAGAGTGCAAATGCACTGGGAAGAATAAATACATGAAGTAAATGCGAGTCCTATAAATGTGATGCTTGGAATGAGAAATCAGGAAGCTTGTATTGTATTTAAAGCTAGGGAAGTTGCAGCACCTATGCCTCAGTTTCTCCATTTCTCGACTGGGAATAAATAATACGTACTTCAGGGCAAAATATATTTCAAACTTAACATGTTTACCACTCAAAGTTGTTATGAAAATAAACCTTATAACCTTTTTAAATTAGCTAGACTTTCAACTTGGAAAAAAAGAGATTTCAGTCCTTGTCTCACTATCTGCCACACCAACTGTCTTAAGTTGCCACACTATCTGCAGCTGCTCAACTTAACCAGTTACTTTTTATTCCTCTAAACTTGCTTAATGCTTAAAAATGTAAGGAAAGCTGAAACTAAAAAATGCAGCTGTATGGCCAAATATGAAATAGCGAATTTTAGATTTAAATCAGCTCTTGCTTCAACAATGTAAAAATTCATAGTGTGGAGGCTAAAAAAAAAGGGAAGGAGAGAAAAGGAGAGGGAGAGGAGAGACTATAACTAATGGTATTTCTTTAAATGACAAGAGTGGTTTGCAAAGTCAGTGTTTTATAAAAATGCACAGGCAAGATTCGTACATATGTGATTATCTGTGGAAACTAAAAAGCTCTTATCTTTTTGCTGTCTATAAATTCTATGCATATTAATACCTGAATTAAAATGGTGCAGATCAACACTGCACTGCTGATAGAAAAAGTGATGAAAGCACAAAACAGCTTTCTGTTTTCAAGTTTAGCATTTTTAAGTATTATTCATTATGTATTTTTCCTCTCATATAAGTTTAGGTAAGTTACTTACCAAAATAGAAGCGGCACTAAAAGCATTAGTAACTGTAAATCTGCATTCACTATTTTTCATGTAGAGTGAACTTATATTAAACACACAGTTGGTATATTTACTTACAGATCGTGAGAATACTGGAAAGAGTCTAGCTTTAGAAAATGTTCATCCTTGTGCTTTTACACACAGATAACTAGATAAAGCAAATACACTATACAGCACAGCCTCTGATATAGGTGTACCCAGCACCCAGGTTAAGCATGGTCAGGTTCAGTGAGCCTGCAGGGTTGACCAGACTGCTCAATCATTACCCAATTAAGTCAACATAAATGGAAACTCAGACCATTGCTTCACAATGCCAAAGTTACAGCATCAATACCAGTTTACCAAGACACTGGCTTATAACATTAGTGTTGAAGTTAACATTACATCACATCATACCAACACCATGAAAAGATCCTTTATGCTCAGCAGAGCATCAGACTAAAAAGGCATCCAGACTTTCTAAGTAAAAGTAAAGGCATTTTATTTTCTGAGACAATATAAAACCAAAACCAGAGATATCAAGATAATCCAGTTCTCACAACTTGATTATCTCCATTCTAGAATAGAAATATTAAAGAAACCTAGCAAGTTAAGGGGAAGCATTTTTTTACTACCAAAAAGTAGTATACTCTTTGTATTTTGGAAAGAAAATTATTATTTCAGTTTTCTTTAATTGCATGCAAAGCAAATAGAACAAAAATAGAACAAATGTTGAAAAAAGGAATGGTTAGCAGTATAGTAAGAGAAAGGTGGAATAAAACACAGTATGCGTTTATCACTGGTGAGACACTAAGCTACCCTGTACAGTATTTCATTAGATGGATTAATTCCACTGAAAAAAAAATAAAAGAGAAAAAAAATTGTAGAACTAATATGCCTGGATTTTAGTAAAGTTTCAATAAACTGGATATAGGAAAACAAACCAAATTAGAGATGATATAGAGCAGCACAAGAATATGAATGTGAGTTAAGAACTAGTTTGCACTACGTCCATCCCACCAATAGGGATGGAGGATGTAAGTAGATCTCAGGGTTTAGCCTCAGGCCATATTTTAGTTAATTTATTGTCTAATCACATAGGTATCAAGAGTGCTGATGAAATTTGATTACACTGAAGGTCACCACAGAACCAGGCTATCCAAAGTCTTTTAGTAAAGAGCTTTCCAGTCCACAGCTTTGACCACAGTGGTTTTACTTAATAGACCATCCTTATTGCCTATTCCCTATATCTACTTACAGAAGACAGAAGTCTGTTTTATTCAGAGAAAACATATGTCTTTTGTAGTGAGATGCAGCACACAGGGTGGCCAAACAGCATTCTCCTCTCCCCTACTGAGAAATTAAGAGATGGCAGCTTTCTGAAGAATAGTGGCTGCACACAACTTTCTTCATACCATTTCTTGATATTCATTGAAAAAAAAATCCTCTAATATGAAGAATAATGGAAAAATAACAAACAATCCTTGGAAAGAAACAGTTTCCAAAGTCACACAAAACACACTTCAGATTTTCTATGAATTAAAGCTCACTGAAATAATTGTTTTCTCTGTTAGTCTGATCATCTAGATTTAGAAAATGCCCTGACATAAAAAAATAGTGTAGCACTAACCCTAAAGGCAATTTCTTTAACTCCATTTAAAACCAGTTAGCTACCGAAACCCACAGTCTATGCTTAAAGAAAATAGGAGAAACTATTTTATGCTATTTGCACATAGTAAGTTGACTGAATCCTTCCAAAGTACAAGGTTCAATTAATCTTTAAACTGAAGACTCATGAGGAGGGGAAGGGCTGCTAAGTACAACACTAGCTAGCAGGAAAGTAAAGCTTCAGTAAATGGAAGAGGTCTTCAAATGAAATTTAAAATGAGATGAATTGGAGCGATAAGGGGACATAAAAAGACTGTTCCAGACTGGGGATTTGCAGAAAAAACCCTGGTAGAGTAGACAACTTATCTGGGGAACGCAGCTGTTTGACATAACCCTGGCAAAGCAAGTGTTAAAATCATCTCTGCAGGGACAGTCGCTTCCAGATCTCTAGTTTTGCATTAACATAGGCCACTTTCTGCATGATGAGGATAAGATAAAACACAATTTTAAGAACAAGTTGTTTATAGTTCCTAGTCAGAAAAAAGGAATCATAATTGATTAGGTCGCTTCTGGTCCTCTCTAGAACAGTCTGTTGTCTCAGGATGGCTTATGCCAAAGCAAGACAAGCTCCCCTGTGACAGATGTAAAGCAAATGCAAAAGGTAATTTCAGCACTGTGCATCAAAGAACTCCAAGAGATTTACAGCAAAATACATTTACTGATAACTCCTGTGCAATTTTATAATAACATGTTATTATAAGAGACTGATAAAGAGCTAGGTCTCACATATAGCTATAGTGCAGCAAGTTTCTGCAAACATTTACTAACAACTATTATTAAACCACATGGAATGGTTCATCTCATTCAGAGTCCTGTTGATGGTAGCATTTAGTTATATTTCACCAGTATGCAAAGTTATGCAGCATAAGAAAAAAAAGACAACATGTGTAGAAGACTTCGCACCTCAGATGTTTCTCTGGAGTTAATGAGTTCCCACATGCAGAATTCTGCAACAGAATCTTTCTTTGGAAAAGGAAAATAAAACTCCTTTCATTCGTTTGAAGTCGAGGATGGCTGCTCCCTCCAGCCTTTCCCACATTCTTTATATTTTCCCCAAACTAAATGTTTAAAAATATTTCTTTATTAATTATATGAAATTCAATTATAAATCATTAGATTCCAGATGTTGCCTACAAAGAAAAGCCCTTAGAGACCACAGGAAAGACAGCCATGCATACCAGGTGCCACACAGCTTTGATTGCTGTTTAAGTTCTCAGCTCTAGCTATAGAGTAATACTGTAATAAATTCAGTTTGCACAGGAAAGCAAAATAATTATAATTAGCCCAGTGCATACTTCAGCAGAATGACCTAATTTAAAAAGTGATTTGCAAAGCAATTCTCATATTGAAAGACAATTACAGAGAGCAAAACAAAAATTGTAGTTTTGAGATCCATGCAAAAAAGCACCAGGAAGTATTCACAAAGGGATATAAGAGCACAGAGAAAGTAGGGAATAGCACACATTTTCAATTTCTTCCACATTTCTCATTTTCCTTGTTTCTTATTTTCATTTTATTTTTAAGCAAGAAGAACTTTAATATCAAGAGCAACTATTAGCACTTTACTGACACAAGGCCTCCTGGCCGTATTCTGAAGTACTGGGACTAAGACTAAGACTGACATTTTCATTCTGTTATATTACTATTGCTTGTTAGTATATTTCCACTAGTTGTTTTTTGACTTCCATCCTCTTCTGGCCAGTTACCCAGCAAAAGGTATGGAGGAAAAGGTAATGATAACTTTTTTTTTAATCAATGAAAAACTAAGTGGCGATGACTTTTAACACAGTCAACTCTGAAAAGTAAAAGGATATGGAAAGACTAAGGGAAGACTTTTAACAGCAATTACCCTCTCTAACACCAACAAAAGCCTGGAAAAATAAAATTATGCTGTGATCAGATGCTTTTACTAGTTTGCTGGTCTAGTCATCATCTCTACTTATTATTATACTTTCCATGAGAATCATAAATAATTCTTTAAATAATATTAGACACATTTGTCTATAAAAGTCTCAATGCAGATCATTAAGGAATACTTGAACCTCCCATGAGAAAACCATCAAGAGAGACAGAAGCCTAAAGATTTTAATTTTTGAAAACTCCAACTGAGACTTTTCAAGTTGCATTGTTTTGCCACAAGCACATCTGTATGGACATTCCCCAGCCATATTGCATAAACAGGCTGCGTGAGGAGCATGACTGGAAATATTTTGGAATCAACTGGCCATGCTCCCAGTTGCATTATTTCTGCATGCTTAATGGAAAAATAATAATTAGAAAGCTCAACTATTAAAAAAATTTAACAGCCAAATCAAGCATATAAAAATATGGGACTGGCAATAATAAAACAAGGCATTGTTATTGACCAGCTATCAAAGCATGGGCAATTTTATTGAACTGCGGGATACTTCAATGCTTGCAAGAGAATAACCAGTTGATAACATCTAGGTTGCATGGCACATGGTTTGGCTATGCCTCACTTTTACAGTGGAAAGATGGGAAGAGGTACCCAAAACATTAAGGCAGGTTTGTAGCAGAGAATATATATACATACGTACATATTTATTAAACATGCACGTATTAAGACAAGTGAATACAGTCGAGAAAGATATTAAACTTTCACACGTGCCTTTCATGATTGCTATGAGTAATGTACCATGGAAACAAGGGAAGAAAGAACAAAATCTGTGCTTTATAGATTTTTACCACTGGTAAAAATAAGGAAAGTCTTGTATAATAGGAAGACTATAACAAGATTTTTTCCACAAACAAGTATTCCCATCATGCTGTCTAACAGAAATCATGACCTCTATCCATAAACTTCTCTTGCTTGCATTCTGAGAATTGCAGGATTACTGAGGTAGGAAGGGACCTCTGGAGCCTGCTCCAATTTGAAGCCTACATCCAAACTTGAAGCAGAGTCATACAGAGTGAGTGGCCAAGGGCTGTGTCCTGTCAGTTTGATTATCTTGAAGGATGCTAGACTCCATAAACTCTCTGGGCAAGTGGATGGAGCTTACACATATATCCGAAATACTGTTATCATCACAAACAGTATGAGATTGTACCCCTGTTCACCAGCGCTCTGCCTGTGAATTACTTGAAACAGAGAGTTGTAGCACAGGGAATCCTTCCACAGGTGCTCTGTTACCACATCAAGCAAAATCAAGCTCCTGGTCCAGAGTGGGCTGTTGTGATCTTTGGATTTTATTCCATGAACTTGAAATCATACTTGGCTGTTAACTATGAAATTATGACATTTAATCAATACTTGATGTACGTGAAACAAACTGATAATAACTCAGTTTTAATAATAGAATACAGTTCAAAGAGTCTATACTACAAATCATTGATCGAAGCTTGAGTTGAACAGTAGTTGTCCTTTGAAAAGTGGAGACAAAGATTCTTAAAATCTCTCAAGCAAAGAGAAGCAATTTTGGAGTAATACTGCACACTGTAGACTGACTTGCTGCAACAGCAAATTGTGATGAATTATCTGATAGGTGGAATTTTACCAGGTCCACACAATATAATAAAAACATTGGAATGTCTCGTGACCTATCAAATAAAAGAGGAACAACTCTAGCCAAAGCATCCCTCCCGTCTGCCAGCATGTACCACTAATTGATTTTCCATTTTTTTTTTTTTAAATGGGAACAAACAGAAGTGATAGAATGGTTTCTGGCAAGATGAGCCTGAATTGACAAACTGTGGAAAAATCTATCATGCAGATAACACAAAACCAGATGAAAACAGAAAGTTAAAGCTAAACATGCCAGGCACAAAGCCCTTTGTAAAAAGAAAAGCCAAACAACAAAGCCCTCCCCTACTTTTCAATTCAAGGAGAGACTCCTTCAAACACAAACCTCAGGAAAGTTAATCAAAAAAATAGATCTAAAAATCACTTGAGAAAAAGTGACAGAAAACTGCCTTAACCATTGCTATTAGATTGAGAATAAATACTACACCCCAATGGCTTATGATTCTCCTTACTACAGTTCCGTTGTGTGTAACTACAGTGCATGCTTCACAAAATCAGAGTACCTTTTCATCTGCAGATCTTCACAGGTTGTCTACACCAAACAGCTAATTAAACCCAGTTACAGTATTCTTCTTGTAATAGCTGTAACTGAGGACAGCACAGACAAGTTGAAACCTGAGTCTTTATAGAGCTCATGCTCAGTAAAAAGCATCCAATAGCGTCTCTTGTTGAAAGACCTGCTACAGCTGCTTTAAGCCATTTGGAGTAAACACAGGGTAATGTGAAAAGAAAGTCTTTTATGAAGCAGGTCTTACATTTCATCAGCCCCAAAATACCACTTTCAGAACAAGAGTTCGCAGGTGATCAGCAGAGAGTTCTGCCTGAGTAAATGGAATCTCACTGTTTCAAGTTATAAACAAAATTAAGGGCAGCAAACACCTATAGTCACTTTCTGTTTCCAAAAGAGTGACTAAATTCTAGTTTATACTCAAAGTTGTCACAATTATTGTTGTCTGTCAAATACTGAAAAAAATGGATCTGCTTTACAAAAGTACTGTAAAACTCAGATAAAGCATCCAGGAACTAGGAATTTTACTGATCTTCATCCAATGGCAAACTTTAAGATATGAATCAGTCTGAAATGGTTAACTGGTATAGTTGAGCTTAATAACACTAAAAATAAACAGGGAAGCCCTCAAACCTTTTTGATTATTCACCTTGATTAACACTTGCTTATGTTCAAAAGCTAGTGACTACACAAGTTGGTGTTAAATACTTCTTATTGCACTAAGCACTGATGGTCTTCTAAACAACAGAAATATTTTTTTTGAGGAAGAATAGAATATAGCCTCTGAGTGCCACGTGGTAGGTGAAGAATTTAAAGTACATATTCAGATGGTCCTTGAGTCACTTAACTCAGTGGGCATGTTCCAGGCTAAAATGCAAGTAGAACCACCGTTGTTTTCTAGAGTACAGAATGCAACTTGAAATATTTAGATGTGACAGTGGCCAAATAACAGTAAAATGCTTTCTGTAAGGAGCAGTAAGTTTGTGGCTGAACATAATATCTTACTTTCTATGAAATACCCTTTAAGTTTCTGAAGGATAAACCTGCAATATTTTACTTATGAATCTAACAAACCCAATTACCTTTATTTCTCCATTCTTCAACCACTCTGTGAATAAGGATGCACTTAAGAGAGTGTGTCAAATGAATGCTGAGAATTTGTATTAGCATTAAGCTCTACGGTAACCAGCTACAACACAAACCACCCATGAGAACGAGCATAATGTGTTTAGGACAAGACTATGTGGCCTAAACCAACAATTTTTACAGTGCAGCAGCTTGACAATGAAAATCAAATGAGTTAGTGAATGTTCCCTCAATGAAGTTCTTGTAATGAAAAGAGAGAATAATACTACATAAGGATAAATACTAGAGAATACTGCCTCACTGAAGGAAAAAAGTTAATTTGGGTGACTGTGTTTAGTCCTTCTCTTCTTTAAGTCCCCTGGCCCCGTCAAACAGGGTCTGAATTCAGGCTTCTAAAGTCTTTTCTGCTTTTCCTTTCCTTCAGTCAGCTCAACATCCTTGACAGGCTCATAAGCATACACTACCTACACGTACTGCCAGGCTTCTTTCCGGCAATGTGTCCTTGGGTTGAAATGAAACATATGAAGTCAATTTATTTAGAAATAAATAACAGTGTATTTATAACTGAGGTCACACACAGTTAATGTAAGCCTTAACAGATCTGACTTAGTTCTGGATAACTATAGGAAATATGTCTAACTGTGGAGAATGTAATTCTTTAAGATAATGCTATTTGAAAACTGATTTCTGCATGTGTAATTTTGGGTAATTTCCCCCTTTCTCTTTTAGCTTTCTAGTCTTAGTAGCTAAGCTACTAATAAGATTAACTGGCAAGTGCTATGATGAATTACTTAATATTAAAAAAATACTAGGGTTTTCCAGGATTATAATGATATACAGATATTAGAAAAACTACCTTATAGCAAAGCTACACATAGCTAAAAAATTTTCAGCCTGAGAGAATACACAGATTGTTTCCTGGAAAATGGGTTGAAATATTCATTGCCATTTCAGGCATTACTGAATGATGGCCTGTTTCAGGACTTTTCAGACGTCAGCCATTAAGGGTTACTTTCCACAACAGCACTCTGACTGTAGGAGATAAAAGACTGTTTATTCTTTTTTCACAGGGGAGGGAAACAATGACAAAAGCAGGAAGGCAGCAGTAATGCAGAAATCTGGGAGTGATGATAAAGAGTATGGAGAATGGAGAAAGTTGTTCACACAAATCTATTCTGGCAAAAATCAGGCAGGTGACAACCAAGTATATATGACATTCAATTAAAGTGCAAATCATCATTTTTTCAATCTAGCGATGAAAGAAAATTTTTGATTTTGTTGGGTGTGATAACAAGTGATTTGAAATACAGAGCACAAACTGAAGTTTTCAAACCTTTAGAACACAAGGTTGTGTTGTTTTCCCTAAGTGCGCTATATAACTCTTATGACCAAGCAGGGACACTGCATTTGGCCAAGAGCATTGCTGCTGCACTCTGAGAAGTACACTTAATTGATAGCGACACATTCCTGCTTCATTCTCAACATCTTGAAAGCAGAGCTAGCCAAGCAGTAAGCTGGTATAACCCCTAGCTAGGAGAAAACATCAGATAGCTACAAACGGTAAAAAATAGTTCCTGAGAGATCTTAAAATAAGAACTGCTTAATAGAATACAGTGAATGAATGTAAGGGTAAACATTAACTGTATGAGGAATAATTTAGCTGCACTAACAGCTACAGAGAATTCTAACAGCATTTCTCTTTGAAAGAACTAGTTTTGTTGTTCAGCAGATTTAATTCATAAACCCCGCCAACATTTTAGAAGGGGCTGAGATAGCAGTAAGCATGAACATAAACACAGCGCCCCCTGCAGCCAAGTCTCTTGTCATATCTCATCTTGGGTAATCTAACAGTATAACCCAATCAGTGCCATTTCCCAACAAGTTTAATTAAGCAAAGTACAACTAAACAAATTGTCATTTATTTGTGGACCAGGCCCCTACCATTTGATGTCACATTGTCTGAGGCATTTTATTACTAAGACAAATACAGCAAGAGTTAACTTCTCCCTCCAAACCCTCCCATTTATCACTTTGTTGGTGAACAGATCTCTTACATCACTCTTTACTGCTCCAAAACTTTCAGACCATCACCAAGTCTTCCTGGTTTTCATTATAGCAAATCTTTTAAACAGGAGCGAACCAGTAAAGACCTCAGAGACAGCAGCATAATTAAGAATAACTTGTTTGTTTAGAAAATTGTGCTTTTAGACAAATAGCCTTTTATCAGATCAGACCACCCAATAAAAGGTAACTGCATTGAGATAATACGTTAGATTTCTGCAAAGAGCATGTCTAATGTTCACATTAATGGAATATAGCATCTGCACTTGAGACAAACACAAGAGCATTTATGCAGAAACTCTGAAGTACAACACATGCTGCAGCTCACTGGAGAAGCACATCAGTTCTTAAGCCCCAAGACTAAACTCTGTGTGAAGTAGTCTTCCTGTGAAGAAGGCTCTAGTCTTCATACATTTCTTCAGTAATTTAGATTAATAAAGCTGTTTCTGTGTAGAAACAGTCAAACATATTTAGGAATAAGTAGTTAAAGCCAAAAATTTATACTGAAAAATAGTAGGCTACAAAGATTTATTTTTCATCATCATTAAAAGGAGGGATTACAAAAAGAGGAATCTTGCCTATCCCTTGCCTATTTGTATTCTTGTTCATACAAATATAAACAAATATTTTATTTAGTTTTTATTTTTCTCTGGACAACTTCAAATAATCTCAAATCAAAGATCCAGATTTCCAAAACCACTAGCATTAGGGAATTTAACTTATTGCCAGATGTTGCTCATACTAAAATTTTAATTAAAAATAAACCCCCCTTCAAAACTGATTTCAGGTTCAACTATTTCAAGTAATTTTTCTTAGAGAGGCAGGGCTGGACAGGTACACTATATGTTAGAACTTAAACCGTATTTCCTTTTTGTTGCATTTTATACATAAAGCTATTATGATCTATAATCGATATTTGTCCCCAAAAAAGAAATTCACCTCAGCTTATTGAATAAATCCAAGCTCTTCTAAGCTATCTCTCATGCTAAAACAGTAGCATTTTATATTGCTTTTTAAGCATTTCTAGAAAGCCATATAAAATATTTTTTAAATATCAAATAAATCACAGAAAATTAGGTATTTTTTCAGGGAACTTTGGTTCATAAAGAGCTTAGAATTGTAAATACAAATATTGCAAGCTAATGTTTCAGCTACTGTTATAGAGACTGGTACCTCCACAAAGCTGTTGCTATTGCTCCCTTGCTACTGAGATCATGTCTCTTTATAACAGATAGGTAAATACACACAAACCATTGGGATGTACAGATATTCATCTATAAACACAGGCAAGAGTAAACACTGAAAAATTCCTCAAAATACTTTCTGCAGTAGTCAACAAAATAAGAAGGATACAGAATCTTGTACATTTTTCCGACTGTGGAATTAATCAGACAAGTATTTTTACAGCATACACCTTTACTATTTGTATTTCAGCAGCATAAAATTCTCACCATCTTAGAACATCATCATACATAAAAAGTCCTGGAGTAATAGAGAAATCTTTAACAAACAATTTAAATTACAAGAATGTCCAAAATAGAGTGACCAATCCAATGAAATGAGACATCCAAGTGAGACTTCACCTGGAGGACTGTGAAATTCTGGTGTCCTCAACATAAAAAGAACACGGAGCTGTTGGAACAAGTCCAGAGGGGAGCCATGAGGATGATCAGGGGACTGGAGTAAATCCCTTATGAAGACAGGCTGTTCAGCCTGGAGAAGAGAAGGCTGCGTGGAGACCTCACAGCAGCCTTCCA
>JBAFWW010025853.1:0-13002 GCA_036873685.1 Agapornis canus
AACTGGATGATCTTAAGGTCCTTTCCAACCCGAACTATTCTATGATTCTATGAAAGTAGGAGCAAAGGAACCATTTATGACTGTTTCTATCCCAATTTTGCCCATTTATTACCAGGTTAAGCCATTTTTTCGCCATTTCTAACCCATTTTAAACCTTTCTTTTCTCATTTCTAAACAATTTTTTCGCCATTTCTAATCCATTTTATGCCACTTCTAACCAATTTTTGACCATTTCTAACCCATTTTAAACCATTTTGCCCTTTTTAAAAAACACATTTTATTCCCATTTCCAGCCCATTTTAATGCTTTGGGGTTGTGTGGTTTTTTGTGTTTGTTTTCTTTTTTGTTGTTGTTGTTTTTGTTTTGTTGGTTTTTTTGTGGTTCTTTGGTTGGGTTTTGGGTATTTTTTTTTTATTTCTAAACTGGGTTTTGGCCATTTCCAACCCATTTTTGCCAAATTCAGAAACATTTTAACACTTTTTTTGCTGTTTCTGACACATTTATGCCCACTTCTAAACCATTTTAAGCTTTTATTTGCTATTTCTAAACTCTTTTTGCCATTTCTAGCCCTTTTTTGGCTACTTCTAACCCATTTGAAGCCATTTTTTCAATTTCTACCTTTTTTTGGCCTATTTCTAACTTGATTTATGCCACTTTTTTCTTTTTCTCACCCATTTTTGTCCATTTGTCACCAGTTTTAAGCAATTTGTTAACATTTCTGACCCATTTTTGGCCACTTCTAACCTGATTAATGCCATTTTTAGCCATTTGTAACCCTTCTATGTCCAATTCTAACCTCTTTTAAGCCATTTCAGCTATTTCTAAACCATTTTTCTTCATTTCTAATCAATTTTTTGCCACTTCAAGCATTTTCCCCCATTTTCTATCAGTTTTAAGCCATTTTTTTTGTGTTCCTAACCCATTTTCCCCATTTCTAACCTATTTTAAGACATTTTGCCTATTTCTAAGCAATTTATGGCCATTTCTATCCAATTTTTGCCCATTTCTTACAATTTTAAGCCATCTTGGGCAATTTCTAACCCATCTTTCCCGTTTCTATGCCATTTAAAGCTTTTATTTTTTGCTATTTCTGAACAATTTATGGACATTTCTGTCCCATATTTGCCCACTACTCACCCGTTTTAAGCCATTTTTGCCCTTGTCTAACCCATTTTTACCACTTCTTACCTGTTTTAATCCAATTTTGGTCCATTTCTATTCCATTTTTGACGATTTGTAATGTGTTTTAAACCATTGTTTTCCTTTTCTAACCCATTTTTGCCCATTTCTTATCTCATTTTAGGCATGGGAAGCCTAAAAAAAAGTGCAAGGACAGCTTAAAAAAAGATGAATGAAAAAGCAAATAAAAATGCGTAAAAAAAAATAAAAAGCAGAAGAGAAGAAGGTGGTTATGAATTCCTACAGAGCAAACACAAAGTGATCAAAGGGAACAAGCCCGAAGCAATCTCGAATAAAAGTTCCCTTAGCACCTGAACCCAAAGTCCCCAAGTCCTCAGCCCCATTGCCTCCGCGGTACCGAAGAGTGAGCCGGTGGCGCCACCCCGTGTCCAAAGATCGGTACTGCAGGAGGTGGAGGGGCACGGTACTGCCATCCTGTGTCCAAAACTCGGTACTGCAGGGGGGGAGAGGGGGGGGCAAAGGAGCGGCTCAGTGCAGCGCTCGCTGCCGCCGTCCTGTGGCCAAACCCGTGTACTACAGGTGGAGAAGCCGCAGTGTAGTACCGCTTTGTGGCACCTCGCGGCCGCTCCCATTGGCTGAGGAGGGAGGGAAAAAAGGAAGGATGGAAAGAAGGACCGATGGAGCCATTTATGGCCGTTTCTATCCCGTATTTGTGCATTTATTACCAGGTTAAGACATTTTTTGGCTAATTCTAACCCATTTTGAACCCATTTTCCGCATTCTTAAACGATTTTGGCCACTTTTAACCAATTTTTGAACCCCTTTAGGCACCGGCCCCCGGCTCCCATTGGCTGAGGCACCTGTCAGTCACGCCGGGACCCGCCCCACTTCCACCGCCTTTCGGCCCCCGTCCCTTCACGGCTTCCATTGGCTGAGACGCCTGTCAGTCATGCCAGGACCCGCCCTACCTCCAGCGCCTTTCGGCACCACCCCCCCGCTGCTCCCATTGGCTGAGACGCCTGTCAGTCAGTCGTAGTCCGGCCCTTTCTCCGCTCTCATTGGCTCACGCGTGCAACCCCCTTTCTACACCCCGTGCAGTACTGGACATTGGCCACACGATGGCAGCATCCATCGCCTCTCGGCGCCAGACCTCTGCTTCCCCACGGGGAGGGCCGCGGTTTGGACACACGGTGGCACCGGAATCCGGCCCCCAGCCGCTTTCCCCCGTCACCACCCACTTCAGTGCTGCATTTTAGGCTTAAGGTTAAGGTTGGGGCTGGGTTAGGATTTAGGGTTAGGTTTAGGGCCTGCACTCCTGTTCCCACCAGGGCTGTGGTCGACGCTCACAGTAGTGCCACAGTTAGGGCCAGTGCCCCTCATCCTGCCAAAAGCTATTGCTTTCAGAAAGAAGCCACCAAGGTGAAAGGAAATGGTAAATCCTTAAACACAGGAAAATACTGATCAGTGTAAGGTTGAATTTTCATTGACTCAAGGACAGTGATGGCATTTGCTGGAGCTGAAGGTCACCCACATGCCCCTTTTACTTTTCTACTGCCAGAAGGTGTGATGAATTTTGTCCTTCCAAGCCCTTCTGAAGATAAGGGAAGGCAAGAGGGTGAAGAAGGCAAAAAATAAAGTGGGGTGGAAGATACTACTTGAAGAAGTTTTTATTCCCAGGATTTTTTCCCTTGTTTCCCATCAGCAGAGGCATTCATGATTTCTGGCCTAAAGCTGGAAGACTTAACTGAAATAACATCCTTAGCAACAAAATAAATCAACTACATAAACAAGATCCTATCCCTCCTGTTGCAGTTGGAGAGGCAGAAGTAACATGTCATAGCCCAGGTGGTGAAAATGAAGTATCTACATAGGTTCACAAGATCCACTTTCAAAGGGAAGGGTCCACAGGAATGAGTTCATTTGTAAACGCAGGCATAGATCTGTTAATGCCACAGGCACCGTTTAATGTCCTCTGGGAACTGGCCTGGCCTTCTGAGCACCTTCAGTGTATGAGAGCACAGTGCAAAACAAATCACATCAAAAGAGAGAAATCCCCTGAAAATCCTGCAGTTACAAGGCTTGACGAATTTTAATGTCAGATTGTGTCTGCCACTCACTCTGAATGGTGTCTTGTCATAGAATTAAGCACCAGCTTCAAGGAGGCAAGAATCAAATGTGGTTATTCCCACCGGGCCTTGTTTCAGGGTTGTTTATATCATTAGAGAAAGTAAATCACTAACAAAGATAAGGAACTACGGTGAAAAACCAATGACAATTCAGATAAATATATGCAGCTGCATATTATTACAGTGTGACTCACTCTGCCGAGCACCAGCCAGTGTAGGAAAGGCTCTGCTACTGCCTACTTGCTCTTCACTCAAGATGAATCTTTCTTTTGCAAAGGAGACAAGACCTAAATATCAGAATTTTACAGATCTTAAAATACATTTGCTTTTGTAAACAGGGACTTGGAATTTATGTGATGGTTCTATCAGATACAAGAATATATCACAGCAATACTCATTCGTACTGCAGAAAGGTACTTCACCACTGAACAGAAGCGGACATCATCAGATTCTAATCCCAGCATGAATACCCTGTCAATCAAGCTGTCTTAATTAGAAACTTCATATCCCAATTCCTACTTAAAGCAGAGGAGGAAAGCTGAAAAGAGCAAGCACTTGCAAGCAGAGCTATGATGGGATGTGTCAGAAATGGGGAGAGGGAGCTCAGAAGTTCTCGGAGCAGGGAGAGAGAAGGACAGGGAATTACCAAGGCTCTTCCTGATCTCCATCCATTATTGTCTATGCAAGATTTAGATTTAAAATTGTCTAAAACCCCTGCTCCAGGTGACACCGGCTGAGTTTTGATCCCTTCACCTCAAGTTTTTACCTAACATTAGAAAATCCCCATCAAAAGGAACCTTGGCGTTTATTTTTTTAATGGCTTATGGAAAAATCAAAACATCTCCAATGGGCTGGGAAGATTTACAAAGGACGGATTCCATAGGGGGTACTTGGAACACCCAAGTTCGGAAGCCAAATCCAGTACAGGCTTCTTTATCACCCACTGACCATCCACCTTCAGGCTTTTACCACCAGATGGGGCTGCACTGTTCGTACTTCTGGATGAAATCAGGAACCCAGCTCTTTGCAGAGCTCATCCTTTTTAACAGACTTTTCCCTCCCTTACCTATTGTGTCATTTAAAAACCTGTTCCATCAAGTAAACTTCTCATTTCCCACTTCCAGCTCCACAGATTGCCTTTTGGTGTCAATCACATCTCACTGCACTAACCCAGAGCAAACGGCTTATGAAAAACTACAGGAGGAAGAGAGAAAAGATTCTCTTTTTTCTATTTCGTGACAAAATTGGCTTGGTTTAAGCCTGAATGAGCATTTTTCAGGGCCCGTGTTTCTAAAGCAGCCAGCTCTCTAAGCAATGAGAAGCTCACCCAGCTTTTATTCACATTTCAATGGCTTCCATTTCCCCCATGGAAGTGACATACTGGATAATTTCACAAATACAATCTGTGTTACTATCCCATACACATTCAAAATACTCCTTAGAGAGTTTTTAGTATGAACATTTGAAGGAAAAGCTGACAGTTTCACAATGATTCCATTTTGGCATCCTTTAATGCACATATTTGAATGGGCCGCAATTGTCAGAGAGGACACACTCCATAACACCAACCCCTGATCTGGGACTCCACAATTTCTCTATATTTGATAAGAGTTTAAGAATATAAAAGCTAAAATAGTGTAGATTTAGGTATTAGAAAAACATTGTCCCCTGTGAGGGTGCTGAGGCGCTGGCACTGGGTGCCCAAAGAAGCTGTGGCTGCCCCATCCCTGGCAGTGCTCAAGGCTGGGTTGGACACAGGGACTTGGAGCAAGCTGCTCCAGTGGAAGGGGTCCCTGCCTGTGGCAGGGGTTTGGAGCTGGAAGAGCTTTAAGGTCCCTTCCAACCCAAACCAGGGAATCCTTCCCAAGGCACCTTCCCAAACCCAAATCAGGCTGGAATTCCACGATTTGGCAATCTGACCGTACAAAGCCCATGAGAAATGCCCGATTTAACTGAGCTGGTTTACTGACAACAGCAGCAGCAGAAACAACAGAGGCACATGCTATCGATAGCTGGAACGGCCACAGATGACTTTGCAGTGCTGCTGAAACCTACAGTGAAATGCTTCACTCTTTTGCTCTCTTTTTTCATTTCTTATAATTTACATACTTTGCAGCATGGATTTTCCAGAACTAACCTGAAAGTAAAAGTTCTACCTGAAGGGGAAAAAACCCCAACAACCCAAAACCTGTTCATAATAAGGATAACACAGGGCTTAAACGTAAGGATTTTCTCTACATAATTGAAGCCTATCCCCCACTCTGTAATTACAATTCTTCAACTAGAAGAATACAGATCTCAGAGAGTAAAGTAATGGCAGCAAAGCGCTGCCTTCCTGCACAGATCCTGACAGTCACACAGGTCACCCAACCAACTCCAGCACAGATGAGTGAAGCCGGACCGATTTGGCCAGCCCTGAGCACACTTCATCCATCCACCAGCCTTATGCAATCTGTGTGCTACAGCCCCAACGTGCATGCTGTGTGTTACTAGCTCTGGCCCATCGCCTGCTGGCTGAGAGCGGGTCTTTAAAACCAGATGAGCCCATGTTATTTTAATGAACCCCTGCTTGGAAGTAACGATCAAGTAGTTAGCCCAGGGATCCTCCTGACAGACTTCCAGCATGGAAGCAGCACTCCTTTCATACATGAGTGTAATTCTGTGGTGTTGGTCTAGCCTTTATTTACATGCATTCAACAACCAGATAAAAAGTTCTCTTGGAAGTTGGAAATCGCCTGAAATAAAAGCCTGCTAGGACTTTATTTTATCATCCCTGCTCGTGTTAAGCAGTACCTTGCTATGCAGGCAGTCAGGTTTGGCTTTAACTTATGTTCTTTTCATTAACAAAAGAGCACTTATCCCAACATCTCTTTGCTGTGCACCTCCCTTTTCAGGCAGTATTAGTTCTTTAAATCTAAAGCTGGTTTTAACTTCAAAGACCAAACTGCAAGCAAAATGAAGGATAAAATTCACCCTCTGCAATGCATCTTTGCTTTTCAAGCATATAAATGGTGGAGCCTTTTTTTTGTTTTACCTGCAAGGCATATTCTCTTATTCATGCTTTTTCATTATAATGGCAGCAACTTTGGAGAAGCATTAAAGCTCATTACGAACCAGCTCTTTCAAAACTTCATAGTCCTAAAGACAACCAAAAAACAACCCCTCTTTTCCTCACTCCAGAGAAAATTTGCTTCTCATTTTCTCCCTTTATCAGACACACGCAGGCAGCGGCAATACTTCTTCATCATGAAGCAGGCAGCTCAGATACCAACTTACTGAACTCTGACAGCATAAACCAAGCTTATCTGATGGAAAAAATGCGGAGAATTACATGTTCATCACCATGACTGAGAAGCCTCTTCCAGTCTTGGAAATGCAGAGCATCAATGGCAAAAGAGGGAGAAGCTGCCTGCCGGTCCTTCTGCAAATGTGTTGGCTTCGAGGAATTATTGCCACCTTCAATGAAGGCATGTCCCTCACATACTCAGAAACAGGGGTTTAACGGAGTTATGAATAGGAAGTTTACTTTGCCAGACATAAACTGTTTGCTGATTGAGAAAACTCCCCCTTTCTACACCTGATGCTTTGCCACACAGGGCTCCTGAAACACATGGGGATGGTGTGCAGGGCATTCCTGCGGGTGATGGCTAAAAGGTAACTAACCAGTGCTTCACTGCTTGTGTTCAGAGACGCCCTCTAACAAACCGGATACCTGGCTCCTGGTATGATTCTGTCTTGTGTTAGCACATCTGGAGGGTGAAAGTCCTCCCAGACAGAGGCCAGAATGCCATTTCTGACACTCAAATGCCTACAGAAAAGACTGCATCCTGCCTTGCCTGGCATGCTACTGCTCGCAGCAATCGTGGTGCCAAAGAAAGCTGGAACTTCAAACAGCTTTACGAGAGCCTTTCATATAAAGCATCCTGGTTCAGCATCTCACCACTAAAGCACATCAGTCTGTGAGATGGTTTTCTGCCTGATTCTTGCCAGGAACTCATTAGAATATCACTGCAAGGCCTTGTTTATTATCATAAATAATGCTGTGATGCTGAATTCACGTTTTTACACTGATCAATAAAAACGGAGTCAACATGCTACACACCCAGCCCACACATGGAGAAAACTCATTTAACAAGAAGATCAAAGTTGTCTACCTTCTCCTGCTGTAAAATCACAACCAGCCTCTTGGCTTTCGCCACTTATCTTTGAAGAATGATTGGAAATGAACAAAAAATGCTTCTGGAAGCACATACTGAAATTGCAGATACAAAAAGGAGATAGGAGGCAACATGCAAATAACCACGTGGGAGACCTTCTCTTGAATTCCAACTGCATGGCAGGCCAAAGAGACCAGAGCATCAACACTCTGCAAGGCCGCCCCATTCAACATAGCTTAACAGCCACCAGCTCTTTTGTTTTCCCAAAACACATACGGGCTCCTTTGCAATATTCAACATGAGCTTTTGAAAAGCAATGAAACCGACCAAAAAGCCAGGCAGCAAAGTTAGCACCTAAACTGCTCCCGCCCGCTTCCCCCCAGTATATCACAGGCACAAAAAGCAACCAAACTGCTGTGCTCAACACTGGGCTACGTGGGACTTAAACTTGTAGTTTAGGTGACGACAGGCTCCTGCGTTCAGCAGCCACAGCTCTGGTACTCACCACAGAGCTCATGGTTATTTGCAGTCCCGCTGTGACCTAGGAGCCATGGCAAAGGGGATGCTTTCAGCCTCCAGGGAGAGCAACACGCAGCCCTCTCCCCGCTGAAAGCACTGTGTAGCCAGCTCAAACCCCACCACCTCTCTGCAAGGCCAGTTTGGATGCTCAGCACAAAACAGAGAAGAGGCAGGCCAGAGAGAAGCAACTGGAAGATATTTATGGGACTCTATGTTAATACATTAATAGCCTAAATATCGCAGGGCTCTGGCAGGCTACATTTTGGGGAAAGGCAAGTTCAGTTCAGCTGCATAGGGTCTTCCAAGTCTTCACACTTGTGGCAGGTAGGGTCTTCCAAATATTCATACTTGTGGCAGATTTAAAGACCACTCAGCATCCACTTTTTATTTAACACCCTGTTTGCTCTTGCTGCTAACAACACAAACCCGAGCATCACAAGAACAGCAAATAACTAGCAAATTTGCTTATGGAACAACAGTGACACGATTTACTAGTCAGTTGGTTGGGGGTTTTTGGGTACAACCAGCATCTTCCACCACGACACCTTCCCCACCAGCACAGAGGCACAGAAGGGTAGCAGCAGAGATGAGGCACCCGTGGTACAAGTCCAGTGGGCAGCACTGATAGCAGCCAGCAGCTACCAAGTTGCCAAAGCAGCCCCATTTATCTGCTCTGTCTTCAAGCACTGCACGCTGTCCAAAGGAGTAAATCTTTAGCATTAATAGCTTCTTATCTTATGCCTCCACACTTTCACAGATCTATTATGCTGGTTTTCCTCACCTGCAGGATTTAAAAACTATATTAAAATTACACAGGATCTGTTTGAGGAAAAAACCATTACAAAACATGCATAACACCACAACACATCTTCTGCTCACTGACAAACTGTACTCAGTTCCGCACGTAAAGCAGAGCCTATTTCAACTTACACAAAGCTCTAAGAGCATCCATTTCACTAGGACCCATGGCAGATCGTACTCTTGCAGGGGCGTCTGTATGCATCTGTGCCCTAAGGTAGCAGGGTTTACCCTACTGACCCATCCAAAACGACATGCCAGGTTCACAGCGTGTATTCTGTTAAGAAAAGTGACAGAACTGACTACCTAGGGGAAGAGCAAAATCAAACATGTAATTCAGACCCCAGCCTTGCTAACAGAGCTGGAACTGGCCTAACCCTCCACATGTGAACACAGGTCCTTCTAGGAAAGGGCATTTCAAGTTCTGATTCGGCACGTGAGCCAGGGCAATGCTGGGAAACCCACTTCTCTCCTAGGACAGCTGGAACTCAGACGGGACTCTTACCCACACAGAAGTGGTGCAAAACCTTTTAGCTCCCTAATACATTACTACTTTACCAGCAGAATTTGGGGTTTAAAGGGGCGAATGCATTTCAGGTTACTTCTAAACACACCGGCATTAGGTTCTTTCTTCTTTAATATTATAAAAGTAGAACACAGACTTCCTTCCTATCCTCCCCCACGCTTACACTAAAAATATATAAATATATAAATAAAGGAAATGAAACTTCCCCATCAATGAAAATAGGGGGGAAGCACAAAGACAAAAATCACAGAGAACTTTAGCCATTAGCCCACTTTAAACTTAACAGCCCCTCGCTTCACAGGGCTGGGTCCTTTCTTCCCCATATGCTGAAGTGATTCAGGATTTGATACTCACTTAAAATGAGAGCACCCAAGATGGACTCTGTCCTTCCAGGGCCTTGTTCTAGCCAGTGTGAACAAAAACCTCTCACTACCAGGGACCTCATAAGAAAAGGGCTGCTGATAACGTCCCGTTCCTCTTACACCTCTTTTGCTGGGACAATCCTTTCCCAGTCCGTACGCCTGCAGTCTCTGCACCCCAGGGTTAGCTGGAGGTGTTAGCACCCGACCCTGAGCTTTTCCTCACTACAAAACATGAGGGTTTTTAACAAATGACCAAAAACCCAACCCCAACACAAACCCCAGGTACCAAAACCATCACCTCCAACAATCTCACTTTGCTCTGCTTGCAACGAAGCCTGAGCATGAAGAGGCAAAAAAAGACAGAGCAAAACAAAACCTTGCAGCGCTGCACTTCAAGGACACATCACAATGCAGGCTCTATCAAAAATCTTACTTACCATGAGCAGTTGATGAGGGGAGGGAGGGGAAAGACAACCGTTTCCTTGCTGAACTAAAAAGACCAGACCAGAGCAAAGCAGCCAGAAGGCCCAGGATGGCTGTTTAGAAAGGCTGAATGAGTGGGGTAGGGAAACTTGGCCCCTGCCACCCTGTGCCTGGAAAGTGAGCCCCTGGCAGCTGAAGGTCATCAATTTGTGTGGAATTCTAACAGAGTTTGAACTGGAAATCAGAGAGAGACGAAGCACAAGGAAATTTAAACAGAAGAAAATTAAAACCCAGCTACTTTCTGCCTCTGTATCATCATAGCAGCATTTTGGGTCTTTCCAGAGCAAATCATCAGTCAACTCTGAAAACTTAGGTGGGCTGTTTGTGTGAAACACGTTACTCTTTGTTATACAGTAAGCTGAAACCACAAGACTCATTTCACTCCGAACCTCAAAATACACCCAGCACTACACAACTCCTCCAAACCCCTGCAACATCCCCGCTCTAAGATGCAGAGCTTAAACTTCTTTTACAATCCCTATTACAGGGTCACACAAAGCATGCGCTGGGTTCCCCAAACCATTATCCTCTCGAGAAGAAAGTCACATCAGTGATGCATTTGCCCTGGAGTTTCTGCAGCAGCAGGTTGTAACCCGAGCATAATAACCAGGTTTTCCCCACACAAATCAATGTCCTTTTAGTTCCTGCTGCTGCTTTGAGCAGGGCCACGAGCCCGCACCACGGCGGAGCAACACAGCCAAGGCAGAGAGAAAATAAACTGCTGTCACCAATACTGTTCCTTCTGCCCACAGAAACCAATATCCAACAGGAAGCAACACCGATGCAACCCACCAACAACACTGCGTTACCTACATCGTCCTCCCGGCCGCGCTGGACCACGCGCTACCCGGAGGCACAACGGCGGCAGCGAGGAGGTGATGGGGCAAAGTCCTGCTCTCAGCATCTCTAGGTCTGAGGAGATACACCCCCCACACACACTCCCAGCTCGACGAGACCACTTGGTGCATAGATGCTCAAAAGCAAATTCCATGGGTTTTCTTAAATCTGTCTGGTTTCAAGCTAGAAGTTAAAGAGCAAACCCAAACTGATCAAATTGTTGCTGCGTCCCTTCGAGCCACGCTCAGCCCTTCTCCTTGAAGGAAGAGCCCCTTTTCTTAAAACACATCTGAATGTGCTATTTTTGGTTTTATCTTAGAAGGCCCCATTTCCCCTCCCAGCCCCACAACTGATTGCAGTAATAGGTTTCTCAGAGCTGGACAAGTTAAGAAGAGGTTTTAGAACTTCAAATGTACCAAAACGTGTGGAATTTACTGCTGCCTTTCTTTCTAGTTGCGTTCCAAGCACAGCCTTCTCACACACCCCCCACCGAATACTGACACTTGCAGAAGTGTAAGCACAGTAACTCTGTGAGTAGAGTAAATGTGCTCTTGTCAGCGGTGCCATGAGGCCAGGCTACATAAATAGCCCAGTGCACGGCAGAGCTCACACCTGCACTCAAAGATGCTTGTGCCACATCTTACAGGTGGAGGAGAGGCAAAAGGATCCCTTAATTTTAGGGACAGGAAAACATACAGTTCTGATGGGAATTTTTCATTGGAATCTATGCAGCCTCTCCCCCCCCCCCAGAGAAAGAAAAACCCACAAGGGGAGAAAAAAGCCTGTTTCCATACCAACAGTTATTTTATCTCTATTAACTGCTGCTTGCTTTTTTTCTAACTAAACGTATTTCTATGCTTATTTTCATAAATGAAACTGCCTTATCTTGCAAATTACGATGAGACAGCACAACAACGGGAGATACAGCCTTCCAGAATCTCACGATGCCATCACAGAGCCCTTCTGCTTTGGTTTACTACTGTCCCACTGCAGAGCCTTCCTGAGCACTGTGCTGAGTAAGTTTGTAAGCGACACACTCCTCATTCAGTTAGAGCAAACAAAACCAGACTGAAATACAGTGAAAACATTCAGAGCAAAGCATTACCTTACTGCTTTAGGAAACCTACCAGGTATGACAGGACTGCTCTTGCCATATTCCCTGCCAAAGCCCACGCTAGAAGCTCAGTTTGTGATGGCAAGCCTCACTGTACCACTGGGAGAATTCAAATGGCCAGAGCAAAAGAAGTAATCAGGTTTGGAGCTTAAAATCTGGGCATTCCTTTTAACTACCTAGCCGAGTTGAGCGCTACCCAAAAGCGAAACAAACCTGACACAAGGACTCACTCTGTGGTCTTAAATGCACAGTGGAGTATTCCCAGAGAGAGGTCGTAAGTGGTAATGTGAACGCCGAGAAACAAGTGGATAAGACATGGGGACCTTCTATCCAATCCAACATGAGTTAATGGCAGAGGTTACTCACACTGTGGTTTATTTATGCTCCTGTTGGGCCAAGCAGGGGGGATGCAAACACTGGAGGCAGGATGCCTACCCAGCTATCTCCTGGCCTCTTTCTTCTCTCCCACGCCGGGATGCCAGCAGCAGGACATGCACCGATAGCAGCACCATTAAGCTTTGGCCTTATTTCACCAAGAGGCCGACTCTGTACTCCTCACTCAGGCCAGCTTCCACAGTGAAGTGCAGGAATTTGGGCTTTTCAGGAACCGCTGGTCTGACTGCCACGCCGGCAGCGCTGCTCTCATCCCTTCTGGAGCCTCCCAGCTTTAGAAACACAAGGCACTTATCAGTGGTGGCAGAACAGATCCGAAAGTGTTGATCTGTGCCAGAACTTTGGAGTAGGGTATAATTAAGCCTTAATTTTTCCCAAACTGTATCACAGTATCACTTAGAGAAGGCAAATGCAGACAACACATTTTCTTTCTATGAAAAATCACTTCTCTAAATTCTAAACAAATACATTTAATCATCGAATCCCAGACTGGTGTGGGTTGGAAGAGATCTTAAATCTCATCCAGCTCCAACCCTTGCCACGGGCA
>JBAFWW010025854.1:0-13549 GCA_036873685.1 Agapornis canus
CAATATCTTAACTGTGAATATGCTGTGGCTAAAAGAAATTTAAATCAGTAGAGAAAATATTTTTAGCCTCTACCACATCTGTTTAAAACACTGCTGAATCTGCCAACATACCTAAGCATATACCCTATCAGATACAAACTTTTGAAGAGATACTTATGTAACACTTATTTTGTTTTTTCCTCAGACATTTAGACAGAATAAGAGCCAAGAGCTTTTGCCTGAAGGAGACTTTTTGATAAAGCAGTTAGGTGTAGGACATGTTCATCTTATTGAAGGATTGAATCCTTTTGGCTTAAAGCGCTGCTAAAGGATGCCAAACCCTAAACCAAGATATCTAGACCTTCTTAAAGCTTCTTCCCTAGACCTTAAAGTCATACTTCCATTGCATGCTCCATCCCACACACCATCCTATGCCCAGTGTTATTCAACATGTTTCTCACCTCCTGCTGGAGTAAGCATTTAGTTTCGTGCTTGCAATACTCTGCTGTTTCAACCCCAGCTTTAGAAGTCGAAAAGCTTCTTTAGAATCAGAAATCTGTACCCACTGCAGACCTTCAGGAAGAACAAACACGATAAACTTGTAAATTACATCATCAAAACATAAGAAGACTTTCAGAGATAACATATCCACACCAGGAGTAACACTATTCGGCAATTTGCAATGTATTCCAATCACCTTTTACATACGAACATCCCTTGATGTCTTGAGCAAGGCGTAGTGTTCTTCTTTTCTTGTCATTTGATACAGGAATCAGGAGATCATAAAAACATTCATTGTAAATCTCAAAAAATGAAATCCAAACAGAAAACTTCACATCGTTTTTCACAGTTGCGCTAGACTGTTCTGAGTCTTTTGAGAGCTGTTCCAAATCTGCCAAGAACAAAGTATTAAAAGTCAAGATAGGCTTCGTAAAGTGAATTTTATTTTAAAGAATTAGTAAGTGAAAACCGAGCCTTCTAGAACACGTCGTAGACAAAAACAACTGAGATCCCCTCCCCTTTATTAAGCATCACATGCTTACCCTATGTAACTGCAAGAGACATTCTACCACTTCCTTTTCCACTTGCAAATTCTATCAAACACACACGGCTCGGCTGGAATTAGTCAAGTCTCTCCAATATCTTTAGAAGATTGAATTAAATCAACAAGTACACTTCATTCCGACTTCTTAAAGCAAACTAGGTAGTTTTTAAGTGCGAGAATTAGATTACATACAGGTACTCTAAAAGCCTGTCAGGACAACACTAGTGCCCACAGAATAAGTAGGACTGTTTTCTGCACAGAGAACTTCCTTACTACCAAATTCACAGGCATATAAAAATGCCAAGTAGTCATTTTATTAATAACATAGGCTGTAAGTCAGTTATTGACCTGAAGAAAACTTCTTTGTCAGCTTTAATTATAATTCTTAATATTAAACATACCATTAGTATCAACTGGTCCTTTGCTGGTGGTGCTGTTTTGATGGTCTACCTATAAAACAGAACAGACTTGAAGATATGTTGTTGACTGTACACCACCTGTTACTCCTGTAGTAGCTCTACTGTCCTACTAGATAGTAATGCAGCATAGTTGCAGTATGTCAATACAAAGACCCTGCCTACATGTTATGCTTAGCGCACCAGTAGACTCCTGATGAAAGGATTGTTCTTACTTTAATACTCATTCCTGACACTTCCCTTATATCAGGCCTTATCACAGCATACAGCACTTCAGCTTGCTGAACCAGAAGAAAATGAGCCACAGAGAGAAGGGAGAGCCCACACAGAAACAGGATTATTTAAACAGGATGATTTGCATTAAGTCCAATTGCAGCTTACACATTACCCTTATCATGGTAAAGGTAGAGTCCTGATTTTATTATTATTGTCATTTTGCTAATCCAGAATTGCTTATCTTGCAGCTTATTAGGTGAACTCTCAGAAACAGGTAAGTGTAGAACATATGTTCACTTAAGAGATTATGTGAGCAATTTATTGCTTCGTGATTCAACTGTGAAAGGTTTCTACAGCCTGTAATAAAGTCTAGGTCTCAGGAAGAGAACAAAGATCTTCTGCTGTGCTCTTCAATAAAAGAAAACCACAAATCTAGAAAAGATCAAAGAACAAATCATAGTTTATGAGGTTCATACACATATACTCCATTCCCAGTTTCAGTTTTGGTTGAATGAGTTTTGTTTAGAAAGAGAACTGCCTAAAAGAGAAGAAAACAGGCATGGTTTAGGTCAGTTTGGTTTTGTTTGGGTGTTTCGTTGTTGGTTGGTTGGTTGGAGTTTTTTTAATGTTTTTTCAAGGTTATATTTCATCTAAAGCTGTAATTCTATCAAGATATTCCTGAAATAGTTAAATAGTTAGGCAATCAAAACTTTTAGGTTTGAGCTTTATACATTAAAAAATACCCGTCAAAACCTGTCTCTTAATATAGATACAAACTTTGCCACCAAATTTATAGAGCTGAAGTACTGTTCTTTGCAGCACAGTTTCAGAAGCTAGAGGAAACATATGTGTGCATTCAATACACGTATAACAGGCTTTTTTGAAATTCTTAAAGACTCTTAGAGCAAGATTTATCATGGGCCTGAGCTTTTGAAGTGAACTTTTGAAGAATTTTGCTGCCACCTGCCTTCCACACTGGAGAAGTCCCATTAACTAGGATTAAAAACAAAAAAACCAACCCAAAAAACCAAAAGTCACATATACTCCAAGACACAACAGCCAGAATACTTCATTACAACCCAGCATACCACTGAGGAGATTAATGAAAATGCTTAATTTAAGATAAAAAAAAACAAAGCACCACAATAATCCCTTCCTTGTTCAAATTGCTAACATACACTCAGGTTTCTTATTCCGTTCATTTCAGAATTAAAAACATCACGAAAAAGGGTATCCTTATATAAAATACAAATCCCGTATAACTGTAGACTAAACAACTTCAGGATTCCAGGCAGCTCATGAAACTGAAGTGTATTTCTGGACTAC
Organism: Agapornis canus; assembly: GCA_036873685.1. Classification (NCBI taxonomy): domain Eukaryota; kingdom Metazoa; phylum Chordata; class Aves; order Psittaciformes; family Psittacidae; genus Agapornis; species Agapornis canus. The sequence goes on from JBAFWW010025854.1 coordinate 2,983, forward strand.
TCAACAGTGATCTGTTTAAGAAGGAAGCCCAGCAAAAAAACGTTTTCATTCAAACCTTTAGAAGTCTACTGGCTTTATAGCTTTGCTGTTTAAAAAAAAAGAAGGAAAATTAAATAAGAATTGCTTCTTTTGAGGCTACTTGCCAAGTAAAAAGAGGGGAACAACCACAGAATCATTAATTTCAGTCAAGTATCCTGAAAGACAGTAATTCTTTAAAGGAGCAGACCTAGTAGTATCTCAACAGATGGGGATACTATTAGTGTACAGTCCTTTTTAAGCACCATCAGCCCTAGAGGATTAATTGTCAGGTGCCCAAGCTACAGAAAAAAAACACCCTTAAGTTTGCACCCTATCAAGGATTCAGCTACAAGACAGAAACCCACAGGAGAACAGGGTTTATCAGCGCTACTGCCCACTTTACTGCTCATCCGAATAGCTGGCTGAGAGCAAATAGACACGTCCATGCTTAAATACAGTCTTTCTATTAAGAAATGAACAGGGTAACACTAAGCTATCTAAAGATGTGTATATTCATCAGTATAGGAAGAAGTGACTCTCTACCTCTTTTGTTAGGCGAAGTAGTGAATTTTTAATAGCAATTTCTTCTCTCACTTGGTCTTTAGTCAGCTTTATATAATCTCTGCACCGATGGGGTTTGAGATCCATTGCTGTGTATAACTTTCCTTGAATGCTTTTAAACAACATATCCATAGTCCTTGGCAGAATACCAACATCATCTTCTGTCCCTGAAAGCAACATACAAAAGAAAGATACTAATTATTACTGGGACCAAGGTAAACAGATAAATGAAGACAAAAATAAGCAATCCTAATCTCAAGGGATACATGAGGAATTTGGAGCATCAAGCAGTAGGGTTTTGGTTTTTTGTCGTCGTTTGTTTTCTCAATATAACAGAAACACCATTAATGTTTTCAAAAGTATTCGGCTTTAGGCAACTGCTCATGCTCTACACTTCTGACAATAAGGGGTAAAACATACAACAAAAAACTGCTGGGGTATTCTCATAAGCTTAGCCTTAAAGGAAAAAACACAACCCAAGCAAAAATACTACAATCAACAAGACACTTTGAGAACTGCAGTTTTTGAAGTCGCACTTCACAAGCTGCCTTCACTCACTCTTTCAAGGAAGTAATCTTGAAATACAAGTCATTACTGATCTCTCAGCCGTTGTCCTGTACTAATTCAGCCTCTACAAAAGAAGTACTAGAAGCCTTGTGGAAAGACACACACCTTTCCCTATCCCAGACCCCTTTCTCAGAGCATACTACTTTAGCTCATGAAAGACAAAAAGGAGTCAAATGAAAGATTTTGTGCACACTTGATTTTTCTGAAGCAAGATGCAAGTTTAAGAAGGGTTCATTTAACTGATTTCTAAATCAGAGAGAATGTGGTAGAAGAGAAACTACTGTTCTGTCTCAGACTCTGACAGCATTATCTCTGATAGTTTCTGCTACCCTTGAAACAGATGGGTTTCTAAGAGTTACAGCACTAGCCGCTTCACATAAATGAGAACTTCTGTAAAATCTAGGTAGCACTTAAAAACCAAGCCAGGAACTAAATAACATAGGAAATTAAAGTACTGTTGCCTTATGTTTATTTCTCATCATTGTCTCTCTGCACTAATCATTTCTTGTTTATTGCGATGTCACTTGTTAGTCAACTTCACATGAACAAAGTAACACTCACTGGCAAAAAATAAACAGTCTTAAAAACAAAAAAGACACAAAGCCCCAAATACTGGTCCAGTGTAAAGTGACTTACACACCTTTCATATCCTGGTACACAGAAGGTATGCTTTCCTAACTCCCTCTCCTCCCTGAGATTTTAGCCACTTCAAGGGCAAAAGAAAAAAAATCAAACAGCTGGATGAAATGATTGTAACCTTACAAATCACTGTAGGCTTACTTTAACTCTGGGAGGGACTCCATCTGTTGGGAGCTTAGTGATATTTGTTATGGAAAGGGACTTACAAAGGCTATTTATTAATATTCAAGATAAGCCAACGTCTAGGACCTACACTTTAAATAAAGGAAAAAGCTACAATATTTCTGCTAGAAGCAATGAGCACTCAAAAAAGAAATTTCATTCAAGGAGAACTCATTTCTGCTTATACCTTGGAATGTGTAGGTTTTCCCAGCATTTGCAACACCGTACGTGAAAACAAGGCGATTATATCCATCTAAGAAATCCTGCACTGGTTGCCTCATGGCACCTTCAAAGACTTCTTCTTGAGTTGTTTCAGGTCCAAAAACCTGAGCATAAACAAAATAAAGATAGCTCTTGGTAAAGCAACCATTAGAGGTTTGGAAAGGATCTTTTAAATATTATATACCTTAAGCTTAAAGACTATTGACAGTTTAAAAATCTAGTTTGCTTAGTATTAAATAAGTTGAATCAAGTTTTTCTGTGAATAAATTAAAAACATTTAAAGACAATTAATTTACTCTTGAAAAAGTGAACTTCTGTATCGTCTGTCCAGCATTCTTTTCACTTAGTCGACTGAAAGAGTTTTTGGGGGCCTTCAGTATGATGCTTTTTGAGTCTTCAAGTGAAACACAGTCCTATTGAAAGGAAACACAATCAATGCAGGCATGAAAAGAGTATAGAGAGCTCAACTTACAGGGGAAAAAACCACCTCTATACATTGAAGGTATTTTTAAACTAATTAAGTTTCTCACCTGGAAACCATTCTCTCTTTCCAATGATGTAAATGGCCTAATACGCAGACAAACTTGTATGTGTCCCTTAGACTCCAAAGTGCTCCTCTAAAGTAAAAAAAAAAGGAATAAATTTGTCAAGATTCTTCGATAAGTAGCATGTTAAGGCAATTTTATTTTCAACAGGCTATTTTGAACAGACTTATTTGATGACATGGGAAGCAAAAGTAATTCATTACATCAGTTTTTACAAGTGCCTAGGCCCCTGCAGAATGTCACTGCCATAACTTACAGTTATTAATCTAGCAGCAGGCCATCTACATACAGGCCAACTATACAGCAAAAATGAAATTCACAAAAACATTCAATGATTAAGCTGCTCTTCATAGAAGACTGATGCACCCTGCAAGGTACCAGTGCAGTGCCACACTACTTAGTCTAATCCTATTTATCTTCTACAAATTAAAGACATACTAAAGATGCTTTTCATCTTCTGTATAAAGTTCTGATTATTGTTATCAGTGAAAGGTCTAAACTCCTTTAAAAAGATATCCAAACAACGCAAGCACCAAAGTCTTCTTACCTGGTTTGTATCTGAGCTTGGAGAAGCCAAAGACAATTCAGTAGAGAGATCTGTTTTAATATCTTCCACATTTACTGGTCCTGTTCTTTGAGGTGGCTCAATACTAGTAATATAGGAACGTCTGAAAAGTCCCTCATTATCCAGCATCGGTTCCATCCTGCAAGATAAAACAAAGGTATTTTTTGCTCTCTGATCATACAATGTAGAGCTACTGAAGTCCCTTAGAATACAATTTGAAACCAATAGGTTCAACTTCTCAAAGGAGAAAGTTTTCTTCATTCTATATATAATTTACATAGCCATTTCCCGATAGCTGGGGAGAGGGTCTGCAGAGGGGTTAGCATCATGATGAAACAAGAGCAGCCATTCTTCTTTTAATTGTAAGGCTTTTCTTGGCAAGCAGTTTCTTGTATACCAGACTTTGATAAAAAACATGCCTGACAAGGAAGACAAAATAAAAAATCCCACCAAACAAATTATTTTGCTCCACATCCACTTGTCCATCATCCTATTATAGCATCCGTTTTGAATACTCATTGCACGAGTAACCCAAAATTCGTGGGTATCTCTTTAGGACATGATAAATTCCAAAGACTAAAAAATACCTTTAGCTATTAAGGGGACACTAGAAAATTAGAAGACCTCATGTCACATTATGAGTTAAATATTGCCTTTTAGTATTTTTCAATCATTTTACACATCAGCGATTCATTTATAAATCCATAATTTAAAGACTTTTGTCCATCTCAGAACCTAGGAAGCGAAAATTTACAATAGAAAATTAAATAATTCAATGTTAAGTAGACAGGTAAATTTCAAAATAACTTTTTAAAAGTGTATTTAAAAATATTTGTATATTTTGTTGGCATTTTACTCACTGACTTGTAACTAAGCTGCTACAGGAAACAAACATACCTGTGCTGTCACCATCTAGAAGTCTTACTGATCAGATACAGAAAGTCATGCAGTAAAACTCTTATCAGGACTTGACAGGAAAAATATTTGCTAGATAACAGACACCTTAGTTGCTTTAAATATAAATTTAAACTATGATTTATGAAGATTATGTTCTTATTCTGTACCATTTTATGCAAATCAAAACCCATTAAGCTACATTTGCAAAGCTGGAACTCCAAGGGCTCATATGAGACCAGCACTCAAACCGGTGAAATTCAGCCAGATAGCATGGAAAACCCAACAGGGAGACTGTCCATCTCCACAGCGTGTCATACAGCACAGTAATTACTGTAGGTATTCTTATGTTAACAGGCATACTACCTGGTTGTAGGCACCAAAGGGTACTTACATACTGCGATATGTTATTGTAACTCTGCTTATAGAGACAGTACAGTTTAGAGCTGCAGGGACCCTAGCAGAAAGGGATTCAGAAAGGCACACGCAGACTGTGTGGTTCTGTTAAGCAGCACAAGAAAGGACAGAAAAGGCTGCACACAGACTGGCCGCTTGACATCAGATACTGCATGAAAACAAAGGGAAGAAAAAAGAAAAATACCATTTTCTCCCTGCAGAGATCAACTTTTCACTTCAAGGCTTTGTACTGTTGTCAGCATCACGGCCCTGGGCCAAGCATTACCCTCGGCTTTCAAGTCCGGCAGTTGGACCGAGTCTTCAGACTCTCCCCACCCCATTCCCACTCCCAGGCGCCAGCCATGACGAGCATTACACGCCCCAGCACCGCCCCCCAGGACGGCCAACCACACTACTGCTTCCCAGCTCCGCCCCCCTCGGGCCGCGACCACTGCCTCCTTTCCTCCTCAAAGGAAAGCCCAGCACCCCACCACCCGCACAGGCTCACCTGAGAGCCGAGGCTACCCCGGGCTCCAGGCACAGGAAAGCGACCCAAGGCTCCCCTCTCCAGAACCACTCGCCGTTATCACCGAAACCGCGCTACTGCCACGGCGGCGGCTGCTTTTCAAATCCCACCAATGGCAGTGAGCGGCGCCGCGCGGACTGCTGGGATTGGCTAGGCGAAAGGGACGTAGGGAAATGTAGTCGCGAGGGGGCGGGCCATTGGCCACCCTGGTACAGCCTGGCCTGGGCAGCGGGGCAGCGTGGTATGGTAGTGGGCTATGAGGGAGTTCTTACTGGGCCTCGGCTCTGTCCGCACCCAGAGCCGCCGGGGCCTGCCGCGGCAGTAGGAGCTGGGCTGCCATGGGAAGGCGCCCTAGCCTCGCCGGGTCTACCTTTACCTGCTGTCCTCGCCGCTTGCAGAGCCCTGGCTGCGTGTGCCTCCCTCAGGCCTGGCAGAAGGATAGATGTAAGTTCAAGCTTGTCGGTGCCGTGAGTGATTGCAGGGATGCTGTTTCCACAGGCGTTTTGCAATTTGTGTATCGAACAGGGTAGTCACTGTTTGCAAGCGGCGAAAGAGAAAAGGCCGGATGATCTGCTCAAGCTGCACGTGTCTTTACATCAGAGGAAGGATCAGCAAAATTGGGAAACTCCGGGTTTAAATTCAGGCTGTGCTTTTTCCTAACGTTGGTTTACGATACTGACAGAGTGACAGCTGTGGAAAATGCTTAGTAAGGTGTTTCTGCTTTAAGACCATCCCCAGGTGAACAACACCTGGTTTGCAAGATGGGATTTAATTTCTTAATCAAGGATGAGAGAAATCATTTGGCTTTATTTTCAAAGTAGTATCATAATGCTAAACAGATCGTTCTTTCTTAAAATGGCAGGGTTTGGTAATGAAAATCATCTTAAGTTTCTCTTTAGAGAATTCAGAGAGGAATTCTTTGAACTTTAATAAGGAATGTCTGCCTGCTTTGATTTGAAATTAAAGGAAAAGTAACTTGAACGTAGCCAGTAACTACCAAAACCAAACGTTTGTCTTTCATTTGATGAAAATGCCAGCCAGTGCAAGCAATCCTCTAAAAGGAATAATTCTACATAGATCTTGTATCAGCTGCTTTGATGAGGTGTTTTTTTCATATTAAATCCCATCTTTCTTTCTTTAAACAGAGACTGTGTCATATCCAAAAAGATGTGTACTTCATCTCAGTTTGGGTGCAGGCTGTGTTGTAAGAGTGGGTCTGTTCTAACAGCAGAATATGATGCAACATTGATTTGAAATTGTTGCCAAAGAAACTTGACAAGCTCTTGTAAACATGCACCTTAAGACTTAGGCTTTTTAAATAAAAAGTATCTTGGTTTCTGACCTGAACAGTAAATACCAACTGTTGAACTAAGCTAATGCCAAACCACCTTTCTCATACCAGGAGGGGACTGAGAATGGCTGTCAAGGAAATGGAAACAATAGCTCCTAGGAGCAAACCTGGAAGTTGTTCTCTTCAACTTGTTGGAGTATTTTACAAGGAATATTCCTAAAAAGGTTGGGATCTGTTTCCTGCAGAACTTTGTTCTTGCTAAGTTGGACCATAATAAAGCTCGTGGTACAAGAAATATTTTGGTTTTGTTTGAATATTAAATTTCTGAAACTGTTTTTATAATATTGCACATGCTGCATAATTTAAACTAATATCTCTTTAAGCCAGTATCTTAAAAGACTACCAGAAGCATACTGAAAGAGCAAAGTAAAACACAACCTAACACGTGTTCCTAGCTTCACACAAGCCATGATAAAGAAAGCATTAGATTAGCATAAACAATCCAGCCTGCTTTGGAGTGGGAGATGATGAAACTCCATCTGTGTAAATTACCTTGATGGCTTTCCACCAGTATCATCTCCTTAAAGTGGTTTGTGCAAGCGCAGCCGGTTGCAACAAAAATGTTTCCTGCCAAAACTGTTAACTCCATCGGCCCTGAAATTTGTTTGTTTCTTTTCAAATTCTCTATAACTTGTGGAGCAAGGCTGCTAGTGCCCAGAGCAGAAAAGATATTTGATAAATTACTTGCTAGAACTCTCACCATTACCCTTAGCATCTTATGCTCCTAATATTTGGGACAGGATTCCAAAGTTGTGGATGGTCTACTCACCTGAATGATGAGATGATGCCCTATGAGACAGCATATCTCAGCTAGCTTTTAAATTGCTGTCAGAAGTAATTAGAGACACAGCCAACACTGCTGGGACTTGGCCCAACATCCTTCAGCACATCCGAGCAGCAGCCAAACCAGGACTAGCTTCAGCTTCTCTGTACTCAACTCACCTTCCCCGGGGAATTAACAAGGTGCTTCAGTTTCTCCTCAGCCCTCCTGTTTCTGCTGTGCTTCTCCATGCTCTGACTGTGCTACCTTCCCATCCTGGTTGCAGACAAAGTCCTTCTGCAGGGTTTTCAGCCAACTGTCAAGAAAACCAACATTCCTTGTCCCAGAGGTGTCTTGGAGGAAAATGGTGTGTTGTGTTATCTTCTTGGGAGTCTGCCACAGCAGCCCTTTTTCACCCCCATCTTTCAGGGCAATGCTTATCATTTATCTTGTTTCTTGCAGTCCTGTGGATGCATTTCACACTTTCTTTAATTTGAGCATGTATAGTGGTACCCTCACTGTCCTGCTTCTGTAGGTTGCTTTCATGTGCCATTATTTCTGATGTATAAACAACTGATTTTATGAACTCATGACTTTGTACGCTGTTCATTTGCTTATTTTTCTTTGGTAATACAGACCAATGCTTTCCTTTGTCATCTGTTTTAAGCAATGAGCTCCTTTTCAGTCTCACATTTCCCAGTTTGTTCAATATTGGTTTTCTATGGTTGACTTTTGAATCTTTATCTATTTGTTTGTTTCCTGCTTATGCCTCCTAAAACATCTTCTTTTGGTTTTCTGTAAAAGTTGGTATTATGTTATCTGAAACAGCAAGACTAGTTTTAAGGTCACAAACTTAAAAATGGCTTGGGTTTGTCAGTCTAACTTAGCTGGCTTTAGTGTTGCATGTGTTCAAGCTTTCCCTTGAACCATGTGCAGAGGGGCAATCCACCTGAAAGCAAACAAATGTTCACGTTGCCATCCTGTGCAAGTTGAAGAGCACAGCGTTTCTTGCTTCAAACAGATATGAACACACATCAGATTGATTACAGGAGATGAGGTGGCGTGGCCCTGAGCGTGAGGCTTGCAGTAGTGTCCAGGGTTACTGCCTCGGCCCGCTACAGAGGGCCTTCCAGCCCTGCTCACTACACTGGGCTGGGGAAGCCTCCTTGGCTGGGACTGAGACCACAGCTTGCCCTCCACCACCCTGACCCTCGGGGGTTCTCAGGCCAACTCCCAGCAGAAGACTCCCAGTCTAGCCTAGGGAAACCGAGAGCTCCCTCAGGTGTTCCTTGACTCATGAGATTTTGCCCCGGTGTGGGTGATGGCAGCAGGGCTGGAGGATGCAGTGGGGCTGGGTGGTGAAGGGCAGCTTTCCCCCGTAGGGGTCGGGGGCTTTCTGCCAGCCACAAATGTTGTGGCTGTTTCTGGTTTGATTTGGTTAACTGCGTCATTGTGGGATGTCGGGTGCAGGAGGAGGAGATCTTTACTGGAAGGAGCTTGTGGATGGTTGTGAGGCCATCTGGGAGCATAAACTACTGTTTGAAAAATGAATCATAGACCCACTGACAAAAAGGTTTGATGAGGAATCGTAGAGCCACTGGCTTGAGGATCACAATCCAGTGTGGGATATGCAGGTAGGAGCCTGGGGAGGAAGGAGGGGTTTGCTGACAAGCAAGCTGGAGGCAAGCCAGAATGTCTGATGCTGGACCTGGGGCCTGATTCCTGGCCTCTGGTTGCTTCCCAGTATCAGGGCTGGTGGCTTCAAAAAGTAAGGTTATGGTTGTTTAGAAAGTCATTCACTGAGAGAAGAGACAGGGAGCTCACAGCTGGAGACGTGGCTGTGTTAAGAAGGCTTGTTTAAGTACTGCCACATGAGTGCTTCTCGTAGATGCTGTGAGGCCTCCTGGTCCCTTGCCAGTGTTTTGAAATGCCAGTGTAATGAAAATGTGTGTCATGTGCCCAGCATACTGTTTCTATTTGAAAACCTATGCATAGTATTACTCCTATAATATAGTATTGAGCAGGAGCTATGTTGTTTTGTGCAGGGAAGATCTGAAATAAATTTATTGACTTGTATTTTGTTCAGTTTGCATAACTCAAGGCTTAGTCTTCAGAGAAAGTACAAATGAGCCAAAGTTATTGCTGTTCCGTATGGATTCTCCTTCAACCTTATGGTTATTTGTTCTGTCCCTCTTTTAATTGTTGCATAATTCTCTGATGAGCTAAAGAGAACATTTCAGCTATAACCAAACTTTTAATCTTGGAATTAAACAAAAACATTTCAAAATCAATTACTCTGTAATGCAGTAATATAAATGATAACTATTTTGAAAGTGAGATGTAACATCTTGAAATCAGAACCTTCTACATCTCGTCAACAGGTTTAGAACATACCTATAGACATAATCATGTGCCTTGAATCATTATACTTACCAAGTATATGAGTTTTTAGGTTTTCAGGTTATTTGAACTTGAACAGCTCTTTAATAAGCATGTGTAACAATGTGTCTTAGTGATAGTGTTCTATACTGGCTCTGGTGACTAAAGCAAGTACATGGTTTCAACATTCCGAGGAATTAGTAATGCAGTTAAGGGGTTTTTTTCAGTATTAATGTTGTATATTTTTCCACCCACCCATATTTAAATCTTTTGTTATTATGAACAGGAAACTTTTCAAGACAGAATCACTAGGGCCTTTCATTACAGCAGCTGTACTCATGTTTTCCTAATATAGTGGGATTCTTAACCTCAGGGGTTTTTAAGCATGATCAGAGTATAAATGATGATAAAATATGTTTCTTAAATGTTTCTGTGATACATTCTACTCATTTGAACTGTCAATTTGGAGTAAAAGTTATTAGGCTGTCAAGATTAATAATGAGAAATATTTTGGGTATGTGTGTGTATGTGCATATATATATGATCTTGTGTGGTTTATTCCAAAGGAAACTGAAACTTTACTAACTGAAGGGAAAAAAATTACTTCTTTTTTTCTGCCTTTTCTGCCTTTTTGCAACTCTGGCAACCAATGCTATAAGAACACTAGTGATGGCTAAGTATTTTCAGTTTTTGTTGCTGAAAGATGCTGAATCATAGACATGAGTCGGCTGATCAGGCTAAACCACACAATATCGTGTTAGTCAATGTAACAGCAAAAGTGGCCTCTGTTGGAGAAAACGGCAAGAACTGCTTTCAGGTTGTGACACAAGCATTTGTCTTATAAATGTATCAGCTAAATCTGTCTGATTTGTAGTCAGGTTGCAAATAATTTAGTTAGTTATCAGGTGTTTAAGAGATGTGTTGCGAATAGTATAACTATTGTTTAAAAAGGGAGGTTGTGAGTGCTCCATCCCTGGCAGTG
>JBAFWW010025856.1:0-30222 GCA_036873685.1 Agapornis canus
CCTTGAACACTGCCAGGGATGGAGAACTCACAACCTCCCTGGGCAACCCATTCCAGCATCTCACCATCTTCCAGATGACTTTTCATCTGGGAGAACACTCTTACCAGAAGAAAGTCTCTGTGGCCCACAACAAGGGTGGCTGCCCACTCCTCACAAGAGAGAGGAGGAGCAGAGGCACTGTGGCTCATTTCTCAGATCTGGCAGTGAGCATCCCACTACACGACTCTTTCCACCACTCTGGGCTGGAAAGAAGGCAAAGAGTGAAAGGGTGTCCTTGCTGACTTTCCTATGCTCTAGGGATAAACTCAGTTTCACAGTAATTTAATTTATTGCTAATTCAGTACTGAGCCATTCTGAATGTGCCCTCTCATCAGTCTGATAATAAAGAGCATATTCTGCTCTGAAAATTACTGGAAATGGGAACTTCATTAGTGTTCATTTTCTTTGGGGAATCCTCTGTTCCCTTCTGTCTGCAGTCTGGCCACAGGAGTTCTGTAAAAGAGCAATTCATAAGAGCAGAAGAACCATGCCTGAACTACAAGAAGTTTATTTTGATTTGGAGAAACCTGATTAAAGAAACACAATTGCTTGGGTTTTCTGTTGGTTTTATTGGTGCAACATGTAACATGAGAATGCGTACCATAAAAGTGAATAAGCTCTTGCAGGTCAGTGTGTCTGTTTCTCCTACCAGTGTGTAGGTTTACTGCTTAGTGTTTTGTTTTGTGCTTTTACTGTCCCCACAGGTCAGACTTTAAAACTTCCCATGACACATCCTTCCGCAATCCAGCAGATCTTCAATTAGCAAAATGTTCATTATATGCAGCTAATACAGTATGGATTTACTCATTCACTTTCACTGCTGCTTCCTGGGACCCTCTGAAAAACAGGATATTCCATCTCGGAATAATTCATAGACTCTTTGCCTGAACACTGTACCTTTCAATAATCAATCTAAATTGCAAAATACTTTAAGAAGCAGCAGCATTGTTTGGCTGGTACTATTTAAAAGTCATGGACACGGTGGAATGAAGGATGAGGGAGCAGATCCATTCTCAATATAGTATCATCCTTGAGAATGGGACATTGCAAAGACATTGATATATAAAAAGATGATAAAAAATTGGACTTTTATGTATTTGGAAACTGAGGTTGAGGTGTACATCATGAACAGTGACACAACTCTCTAACAAATAACAGTGTATATTCTAGAGGAACATGTAAGGAAAAAGGATGTAATCTATATTTTTGAAGTTAATTTAGTGTCCTTAAAGGTACCATACTGAATGCAACCTGTTCATCAATAGACTCAGCTGCGAGGTGAAGTACACTTACTGCTGTGAAGAGATGGACTGGACAGAAGAATAAATGTTGTCCTTCTCTAATTTTTCTGTCTGTATGGTGTCTGAAACCTTTCTAAGGGCATGGGAGGTTATGTAGAAACACACATTAAAAGCAGGAGGGCCAAATCAGAGCAGTGGTCTCAACTCCAGTGTATACGTTAGGAATGATTTCTTTGCTATCTTTACTACACTTAAAAGCAGGATTTAATAGCTTCCAGGCTGCATCAGGGACTATAGGCAAGCTGTTTATAGCCATGGGGTCCCCAGTGCCAATCTGTGCCCTGTCTCTTAGCATCCCATGCCTGCCCTCTTACATGTCCTTCTCTGTGTTTCCACCTCTTAGGGCTTCCCCTGTCATACAAAGTCTGTAGTTACTTGAATGTGTCCTTGTACTAGAGTCATAAAAATCCCATTCCACACAGAGTAATTGCTTATTTCCGTTATCTACATAAAACTATGGCTGTAAAACACAGAGATAAACATAAGTGAAACAAATTAGCCATAGGCACCTGGTCAATTAGTGGAATTGCTGTCACAGCTAAACCAGAGGAAACAAAGCTGCAGGCAGGTCAGAAATTTAGACAGAAAACACCCGACAAGCCTCAGTCTTGAGTCCTTGGAAACTCAGTACAGAGCCTACGGCCTGTTAGTGGCAATGGCATTACCTGTTGAAAAGTTTGGAGCAGTGTTATAGCTACTAGTGGTGGTAGTCAATGCATTTTTGGGGTAGATCAGCCTGTGAATTCCTACAGGTGGCAGCAGAAGGAGCTGGAAAGGTATTAACTTTCTGCTCTGCTGCAAATAGCTGCTGCAAGTCATTTTGGGAAGCATATAAACTCCAAAAAATTCTTTTAACCTTTATACTTAGAAGTAAATACAACACCCAAGATATAGATTTTTCCTGTAGAATTAAAATCTATCCTGACCCACCTCACTGCCTAGCATCCTCCCAGAGTAATTATCTCAGCCCTAAGAAACCAGGTGTTCCTAAGAATTCAGAAATGGTGAGATTTATTTCATCTAATATTAGAAATCTCTCCATCTAGATTCCAGCTACATGCTAGTCACAGGCTTGCTTTCTAGGTTTTTTTCACTGCTACGGTTTTCTGTGCTGCCTACAACAGAATCTAACTAGCTCAGATGAAGATTGCAGATGTCTAATTTTGAGTGAGATAAATAATTCCCAAATTATCGGCTTAAAACATATTCCTGTATCCACTTAAAACAATTCCTCTTTTTTAATTCATGCTAGGGAATTCTACACTGTTCTGAGCTTTGTACTGCAACATAAAAGACACTTGCACAAAATTAGTAGAGGTTAATAGGAAATTTCAGCAGTCACAGTTCTCCATTGCTTGTCCTATTTAGTTAAAGAAAACTTATTATGTATATTTTTGGTCCTTCCCTCTGTGGCAGAGAGGTGGATTTATTACCAAAGGTGTGTATGGGTTAAGTTAGCAGTATGAATCTATGCAAAAGAGTAGTCAAATATAGAAGCACTGTTTCTCAAAGGGAATAATGTTATAGGATAAGTAATCGTACCAGGTATTTCTAAGTTCTGGAGGACTCAGCCTCCTCTAATAAAAGATGCATGGAGACAAAATGATTTAGCACAATTATATGCATAGCCAACATCCCCCCCAAAAAAATGAAGCAAAGGAGAGCTGGGATGCCTATAGGGTTCACAGCTGCAACTAAGCAAGCTCATCAACTGGCTAAATCCAGACTTCATATATTGGGGAAAGAAGGTCAGTAGGACAATACAGCCTAGCTGTGACAGCCCTTTGCGAAAAACTTATGGCAAAGCCTCATTTTCCATGGATTTATAAAGCTCAGGTAAGAAAAGATCATCTAGTCTGATGTCCTGTATATCACAGGACATTAAGTTTCTTCCAGTTAGCTCTGAGTTGAGCCCAGTAACTTAGGTCAGCCAAATGCATTTGAGTCTTTAGAATGTTAAATGATACTGTGCCAAAGTACTTAGAACTATTTAATAATAAAATGTGGATTAAACAGCATTGCAGATGATTGTAACTGATTTTGCAGATCCATGAATTCTGAAGAGTCTTGCTTTTACAGTGTAGGCATAAATTCATCTTTATAGCTTTATTTTGAGATTTAAATAGCTCAGTTTCACCATACAGTTACTTCTGTCTTCAAGCAGTGCATCTCCTCACACTCCATCAAAATCAGAAGGTCTGCTCTGGGATCCCTAGAATAGATTTGACTTGGATGTTCGTTCCTGCACAGAAGACCTGTGTAGAACATAGAAGATTCACAGAAGCTTTTTCTTTGATACATTTTCTACACATTTTCTCATGACATGGTGATTTCGTACTTTTCTGTTCTCCCAAAGCAGGAACAAGTGGAAGGTTGTGTTGATTTGTGACTTTCCTCCTGTGATTTTATAGTGTTTCACATTTTGATCCAGTCAGGAGCAAGACACTAATTTTACAGTATTTGAGTTATTTATTCTTCCTCAGTATACAAACCATTCCTGGGTTATGTTTGATTGAGCAAATTTTAATCCAAACTCCAGCTGTTAACAAGAATGTCAAGGAGCTCCTACAGTCTCCTTCAGATGAAAAAAGGACTGTCCCTCATCTGTAGTGTGTAGCTGCCAATATAAACTTCTTGTCATGTCATGATCTCTTAGGATAGTATGTAAGTGTAGGATTAGGTGGTGCAAAAACTGGTCTTTGTGGGATCCTGAGTGTAGGAGTTACCTGCAAGGAAAAATAACAGTGGAGTGTGATTCTTCAAAACGTAGTTGAAAGGTGCTGTAGAAAACTGGTGTCCTTACTTTCAGTGACAATGTAACTGGGACAGCACATGGAGACCACATGTGCTGAAGCTTACTGGCAGAACAAGTGTGGCTGACCTAGGCCTATCAGCCCAACTTTTACCTTTTTTTTTTTTAATGATGGATTGAAATCTGTCCAGCTAATTTGTAGATCAGACTTATGCCCAGCTTTTACTGGTTTAATGAAACAGCTAAGGAAGTGCCCAGATTCCCCATCTGTGCAATACAGATGAGGTGCCTCAGGAGACCTCCAATAGGAGTTCCTTGCTACCAGTTCTAGGTAGCTAAACACAAGCAGACAGGGTGTATCCCTCAGATCCTTCATCAGTTAACCACAATAATCTGCTGGTCTCCATTGGTTATGTTAGGAATTCACTCTAGATGAGGCTGCTTTATTATATGCCTAAAGTATGATGAAGCCTGGATGTTTAAGTTAAGTGGATAGGCTCCTATAATGGGGTTGTTCTAACCACCAGCTAATTGCCTGATGTCATCTAACTCCAGGTACAAGTGTACTTTTAAGGAGCCTGCAACTTGTCCACTGGTGCTTGGAAGGCAACTGTGAAGAATGCTTTTTTTCTGTAAGGAGATTGTTATAGGCAAATCAGCAAATTAATCAGCAAATGAATCAATTACACCAGAGTACTGACAGGCTTCACAGCTTCATATCTTTACTTTCTGAACCACGCAGTTATGCTGGGGTTGCAGAACTTCCCCAAAGTAAAAGGGAGCAATGTCTCCTTTAAAATTTGACTCAGTATTGTTCACATAACCAAGCAGAGAAATGCTAATTAGTAGGCAGATTAGATGCCTCTATCTGTGTTTGTCCTTGGAGAGATGGTAGATATATTTTTCTAGCAACCTTGTTATCCTCTTCTCATTCAGTGGGCTAGATTAAAAACCAGTGCACTAACCCAATGGGTGTATCATATAACAGCATATCTGTTATGAGTAAAACTCTGTTTAACATCTAGCCAGTGCAGACAACGATGCTGTACCCTCTGTAATATAACCACACGGCTACCCTGTGCTGTGGTATGACAGAGAATGAGGAGACACTGGAGACCATTCATGGGTTTCTTGTTTTCTCACAGACTCCTGACAGCTAAACAATATAATCTGCTTTGCAGTATATTGCCTTATTGTGAGAAACTTATCTTGGTATATTGCAATAAAAAAAACCCAACATTTGACTGTTCTACATCTCCATTGCACATACTGTCATGTTTCATGTAGCCATTTAGGTAACGCTATTACAGTGGATCAGTTAATAGAGGAAACAACTTACACATTAGTTTTCCAGTCCAGCCCTGCAACTGAGAACATTCAAAGTCTGGAAATAGTATCTTCAGAGTCTATTATCTGTCTACAGAGTCTGTCTACAGAGTTGCTATTATAGTACCATGAGGGTGGTTTAGTCTGACATGTTTTATGTCACTTGCATTTGTCTTGGTGCATCCCCCAGTTGGTTATAACAGCTTTGTTTACTTACAGCAGCTCTCTGAACAGTGTTTACTTGATCATATTCAGGCATCTGGGTGTAACTACAGTAATAACTGTCTTCTAAAAGGGCAACCAGTTTTAGTAACAAAAATACTCCCAAATCACATCACTGTCACCGCTTCATGCTGTGAGAGGGCAGGCAAGTGCCCTGCCTTGTGACTGCACTAGACTTCTCCATTTGTGGTAAATGAGAAATTGCTCTAGGGATCTGAAACCCAGTGGTCTGGTGACAAAGAAATGTTTTTTAGGTTCAGAATGTGCAAAAAAAATTAGGAGTATTTGGAAAGGGTGGCAAAAGTAAAGGAAAACCAAGTGATTTGCAATGGCAGGCTGAGAGTTTGTGATTATGGTGAAAAAGGCAGAGCCAGAACATCAGAAACAAGATTTTACTTTGAAACACAGAAGTGGTCTGACTAAAGCACAGGGAAGAGGTTCATTTAAAAGGAAGTTACTGTGCTGAGGAGGAGATACATGTTTATCAGGACCTCCTGAATGACCTTAGGCAAATCACTGTTTCTCAGTTTCTAATTTGTGAAATGAGTATAATAATATTTCTCTGCATTACAAGAGAGCTTGTGTGAAAGATATATCTTATAAGCAGCCTTGTGCTTAGTACCTAAAAGGCAAGGAAGAAGTCTTCTAAGAAGTCTTCTGATCCTACTGTTTTTTTAAGGTCAGAGTGTCTTAAGAATCATGATTCTAATATGTTGCCCACTAGGCCAGATGGTGTTACCTCACAAGATGCTGACTCAAGATCAAACCTCCAGCACTTGATAGCTAAATGCTTGCCTGAAGTAAGATCAGTCAGGACTGAATCATTTCAATACATTTTATATATATATATTCTATGATTCTACATGCCTGCGAGTCTTTAGTAAGGAATAAGATTTTGTCCACTGGAGAAATTAAAAGTATAGTTTCTTAATTTATCCATGTAAATTTCTTGTAACTAGGAATAAGGAGTATTTTAAAGTATTTTCAAAAAACAGAGTTTTAGGATTACACCTACAGGATATGTAACTCATTTGCCATATGGCTTTCACTCATAAAATGCAGTTCTTTGGCTACTTTTCTTTATGATTTCTGCCTATCTAATCTCATAATAGAAAACCAAGGTATATTTCATAAGACAATGCAAAAAGGTAAAAACTATTGCCTTCAAGCTGTGTCAGACTAGCCTGTAAGACTCACTGTCATGGTATCTTTTAGGCAAAGAATAGGTCAGGATTCAAAATCATTTGGTGTTTTCATAGGAAACACAAATATCCAGCAATGTTAGGATTTTGGAAGATTTTAGAAGTAACACAAATCCCTGTGCTTCAGAGAACTGGCCAATCTATAATTAACCAAGGTCAGAAAGAAGTCTTTAGGAAAAACTGTTTTGTTGAAGAATTTCTACAGCAAGTTTTTAGGTTGTTACTCTCAAGTATTTGGTGTTGGATCAAACCCAGAATAGAAAGACAAGCTATCAGGTTCCACGTGGGGCTTGCTGTTTCATTCCTCATTATGTATTTGTCACACAGACATTTATAATACAAATGCTGTCACATGTTATTTCCGCATTGTTCCCTACCTGCTGGTGTCACAGTCTATACAAACTCTTATTGAACAGGATATTCTTTGAGCTCCCAGGAACACGTCAATGTTTCTTCCTAACTGCATGACCCAGCTGTCTTCATTACATATCTGATCAATAAATAGTGAAAGAAGTAAAGTGGACCAATGAAAAGCACTCACTAAACAAGTCTTTTTTCCAAGGAAACCTTGATTTCAGATATTTTTTAAAAATATATCTAACTCATTATTTCCATAGACTACAGAAGAATGGAAAATTTGCAATTGCTTTGCATTGTGCTTCCAGCAACCCAGGAAAATAACTTCCATGTTTCTAAAATCCTGCCATCATTCTGCAAAAGAAAGTAATACTCCCCCATGTGGAGTGCTCGTCCTCCATGCTGCCAGCTGAGCAGGTTGAAAGGAAAGACTGGTGTTCCCAGGTCTCAAATCATAAGTCAAGAACAGCCAATGTGCAGCACGCAACCTTGAGCACTTCACAGCTGCCCTTTTTTGTCTTCTTTCCCCAAAAAGCATTCTGACAGCCACAGCTCTTTTTTAGAGAAAACTAAATCATTTCCCATGAAATGGTTTCTCAGTTACAGAGAAAACTTTTTCATTAAAGAGAAGGGTTATGTAACATTGATCTGGTGGGGACAGCTCCAGCCAGAGTAGTGAAGATACTAATTTAGCTACTTGATTTGCCTGATTTAGATCAGGGGCCTGACCCTGATTCTCCCACATTCCGGATGAGTGACCAAATCGCTGAGCTATCAAGGCAATCACTCCTGATCTCTTGGCCCTCTTAGTATCTCATTAGTGAATCAAATAGAGCAGCACACTGAACCAGGGTCTCCCACTTCCCTGTGTGCCAGGATGTCTCATACCCAGTGGTCACAATTTCTGACTTCTCTGAAACACCTCCAGGAGATCTTGGCTTCTTCCTGCTGGGAAAGAGGAAGAGTCCTGAAATCCCAGGAAGTACATTGGGCTAAAACCCCTTTCTCACCTGGCTCCAACTCTTGAGTTTCTCATAGGGTTGCATCCACATATCAAAGTCTGTAAATATGACAAAATGGTTAGTCTATACTTCTGTCATCTTGTGTGCTGGGGACTCTTGTTAACAATCAAGGCTCAGGATGTAAGAGCATGTCAGTGCAGTGCAAGTGCAAGTCAAATGCAGAGCACTACTGCTATTGGTTGAGTTTATTTACATAGATATTTCCTGTGAGTTTGGTTATGTGGGGTTTTTTTATTGGTGGTGGTTTGGTTTTGGTTCTGGTTTTTTGTTGGGTTTTTTTGTTTGTTTTGTGTTTGTTTCTTTTTTTAAGTCATTCCCTATCTGAAACATTATTCTCCTCTATTCTTGCTGACAGTGTTTCTTTGAAACTGTCATCAGTTGTTCTGTTATTTTACATTAAGCCTAGGTCAGAGATAAGAGTGACCCCTTAACTCACATCCTTTTCAAATTACTGAGCACTCAGTGCTCCATTACCAGGTTCTGCAAAGGGCACTAGGTACCCCTAGTTGAGAAGAAATACTCTCAATCAGTTCAGTGCTGGTTGAAACCCAGACAAATTATCACCAGCCTCACAGAAACAAGTCAACAGGAGAGCCCAGCCTTGAGCACCAACCCCAAGAGAGCTCTTCCAGTCCTTGGTTTTATCCTGGCCAAGGTCAGTGTTGCTGCTCAGCTGAGATTGGCTCCTTCCATCTGCATGGCCATCATGCCATCAGCTACCTCCAGCCACTACTCTATGCCTGACTGGCTCTATGCCCGATCAGCTCCACATCTGACCCATCTCAAAGATCTTTGCACTCATGTTCAGGGCACATATTTTTCAGTTTCACCATTTTTGTTGTCACATCTTGAATCCTTTGCTAAACGGCTACCCAAGCAGCATGCCAAGGATGCTTATAACAAATGAAGCTGTACAGGTGAAGACCTGGTAATGCAGAAGCTGAGGCCTTCATGCAGAAGAGAAAAGCTACTTGCACCAAGGATGAAATGAAATGTACATCCTTGTGTTTAGCACTTCAGAAGATTTTCTTGGGTGGAACAGCTTTTGTCTCAGGCAGAAGCAGTGTCATCCCCTAGGAAACAGATATCCTCTTGGAAATAAAGACATATTTAGATTACAGAGATTTCCAACAAAAAAAAATACAAAGCATTGAGGTTAGAATGTGATGTCTGCTTTGAAAAAAAAAAAGGGATAAAATACTTAGCCAGGGCTGAGAGTGCTCTGTCTGAAAGAAATGCTTTTATAAGAGATATGAAAGTAATAAAAATAGCCAGTACTCACAAGGAACAGTAAAAAATTAGTCTCTTTCTGGGAGACGTTCTAGCTGTACATTAGTTTAAAAAACACCCAAAACCTAGACCAATCAATCAAAGAATTGATTACATATCAGTTGAATGCACACTCCGGTGTGTATTTTCTTGGTAGTTGTGCCCACTTGTGGGTGGCGTTAAAGCACTTTAGTTTTCATTGTGGAAAATAGAGTCAGAGAAAACAGAAGTGGAAGGGATCTTAAAAGGTCATCTATTCCATCTCAGTGCCCAAAGGCACAGTCAGGTATGCAGATACCATCTGGACAGATGCTTTGTTTCTTAAATGGGCATTTCACACATCTATAAGGACTAAAATTAAAAGCACATTAAACACCAAGTATATTAGAGATATAGCTACACCATCCTAGGAGAACTTGAGAGAAGTAAATAACTCCAGGTCTCTGTTTCTCCTCTAATATCTTGCTTTTGTGTCAGGAAACAGATGCTAATTTACTGTTAGTAGGCAGGAGAGAGCTGCAGGGATGGGGTGAGCAGCAGTGTTCCCCCTGGCAGCAGAGACAGGTAGAGAACCTGAGGGGGCTCCACTGGGATTGCCACGACTGTTTGCAGTGACAATGTGTTGATGGCCAGGCAGCCATAGTTCCCAAATACAGCATCAAAGACCCAAGTCATGAGCCCACTAGGGATTCAGTCTGAGAACAAGAAGTGACTGCAGAAGGATGTCGCTAGCTCAGAACTGAAACAGAAATGAAACTGCAGGGACATTTGGGGAGGAGACTTTGAAGCTGTACTAGGACTAAGCAAAAGGTCAAGCAAATGCACTGTCATAGTTGTTCACTCCGGGACAGTTACAATTTATTTGAGTCTAGTTTCTGCTGACTTTAATTGAATTTTACACCTCATGCAAATATGTACTTTACTTGTCCTTGTCCTTTAAATATTACACTTTATTTGCTCTTCACAGGGTTTGTGAAAAAAATTGTTGAAATCAAATGTGAGCAGAAATGTTTTGTAGAGTGAAAACAATTAAATATGCAAGTGGCAGGAAAGTGATACAGATATTCTTTTCAGCCAAGTCAGATTTCCCAAGTGAAGCTGGTTAATTTTGGTAACAATTCTTCTATCTTTTTTGGAAAGTTATCCTGTTGCTTAGTTAATTTATTTGGTCAGCCTAAGGCGCGAGTGAGAGAATCTCACACACACCCTTTGCAACTGATTCAAACTTTTCGTTTAAAGTTTGAAGACAGGAACTTCCATGGCTGCTTATTTTGCAACCATTTAAAATTATTACTGACTGTCTAAGACCTTAGAAAATATTCAGATGGATACCTTGAAATATGACATTTAGGCACTATACAATGAAATTTCAATATAAACTGGTGTGAATGTGAAACTGTGACTCATGTCATGAACACATACAGAGTGCTGCATGCATGGTTGACAAGAAAGTAGGAAGATATTGGAGTATAATTCATTGCTGTATCCTGGAGCATGGTCTTCCCATTTTGGCAGATCCAAGTAAATTCATGGATTTTGTCCCATGAAGGTTGGACCTTTTCAAAGCATCTTGCCTTGGCTGTGAAGGTTGTGAGCTCTACAAGTACTTCACAAGTGTAATGGCAATTCTCAGGTGGTCACAAATTAGTCACCATGTACTGGCTTTCACCAAATTTTAATTTCTTCAATGAGGACTTTTTCCCAGACCAAAATTCAACTCTGAGGATTCTCTTTAAAGAGGTACCATAACTTTCTATGGCAAGGGAAATATTGTACTGTGTGGTTGGGTAGATTCTCACAGCCACAGTGGAGAAAATTTCTTATGCTGTTGTAAGCCCAAGATTGCATTTGGACCTCTTTTCAGCTCCAATTTGTCTGTCTATGTCTTAATGTCTGCTCTAATGAGAAAGCAGCCTTTAGGATGGTGTTTCCCATCTGTAACAATGATAAAGCTCTGTCTCTGAGATATATTTGTTGCTGCTTTTGTTTTTTGCTAGGACATAATCCAAATCCTTTTAAGTCATTGTGAAGACTTCAGTTCCTCCCTGGAGATCAGAATACACTATGAGAAAAAAGACCATAGGATAATGTTGTTGTATTTCATTTTGATGAAGCTCAGCCTTCCTAGAATTATCATCTTTGGGAGTATCTCCAGCCATATTTCTCCTTTATTTGCAAGACCTTTAACCTGCCTGAATGATCTTCCTAATATTTACTTTCAGCAGAAAACCCCATTCTAAATACATATCTCTACCAATATCAGCTTTTCAAGGGCAAGTTTGAATGTTGATTTGCACAGCTAGAGCATTATGGTGCTTTTTGTGGCAAAACCTGTGCTTAGTAGAGAAAGTATAATGAGAGAGTTTCCAGTACATATTCCAGAGGTGGGAAGTTTGGAGTTGTCTCAAGAGATCATCACTCCACATCACTGCTGTCAAGATGAGTTAACTGAAGCATGATGTATACAGAAATCACTTTTTCAGTTAATAGATATAAGGAAAAATAGACATAAGGGCCATATCACCAGTGGGAGATTTATTGCACTGCAGTTTGGGATCTATGTAAAGACTGGAGTAGATTGAAGATAAAGTGCTCGTATGCAGATCATACCTCTCAGAGCTGCCCAGGCTTGGTTATTTAACCCACTGTACTGAGATTATAATTTTGTCATTACTGGTATTAATAAATGATTTCAAGATTTAGTCCATGGACTTTTCCAACACCTTGCACAATTGCTGGTGAGGAGAGAATCCCAAAAGATTACAAGATTTATTTCTTTCAGTCAAAAGCTTATCAGTATATTTCGTATCTATGGAGCTACTCAGATAAAAACATTTTTAGACATTTCTAAAGTGCAGTTTCTGATTGAGTAAAAAAAAAGCTGATGGGCTAGCATTTGCTTTAATATTTTATTTGTTCTTTTAGTACTTTCTTCCAGGACATCTTGATTCAGGAAAAACAATCTTAACCAAACCTGATCTAAAAACCTTTTGACTGAACTTTGCATGCATCTTTCTGTTGGGTTTCACTACACTCACACTGACCATCCACCAGCAGAGACTCCAGATTATGCATACCTTTTACTGAAACTGCATTTGTTAGTGCAAAATAATCTCATGCTCCTTACAAGGTCTATAAGCCACTTGCATCCTGTATTAGCATCCTGTTAGTGCCTTTTGCACAGCTGTGAGTTTAAGTATGCTCTATAGCCTTATAGCACAAAAACTATGAATAGGTCTATAAGAAACAGGATTGCCTACAATGCATGAAATTAAACACCTTTCAGGATCAAGGCCCAAGATTTCTCCAGGTTTCAATTTTTCAGGTTTTTTGTTGGTTGTTGTTTGGGGTTTTTTGAGTTTTTTGGGGTTGGGTATTGCTTTTTTTTTTCTTTTTGAGGAAAAATATAAATATTAATTCTTCTCTCACTGCAGCACAATGGCTACGTAATTGGCTTTGACCTTCCTTCAGGCTGTCAGGGATCTCTACTGCCAGGGAACTTTCCAGGGCCACAGCTAAGGAGCATGGAGGAGTGCAGAAGGGAGAGGAGGAGCAAGGCTGAGGAGGGGCATGACAGGGGTCTGGTTCAAAGGGGAGGCCCAGGCAAGCAGAAGAAGGAGAAAGAGGAGAAAGGGCCATTAATAGTGAGGATCCCCAGAGGGGCAGTGGTGTCTGCTAGAAAGTGTTTTAATGACTGATTTGAGAGTTAGCAGTGATTTATGAGGTAGCTCTACCAAATAAAACCAAACCATATAGCCCCTCTAAACACAAATAACCATATTTCCAGGACAGTTCTGTCTTGTTACATTGAATGAAAATAGAATCATATATGTATTCTAACCTCCTTCAAAATATATAACTTTAAGGGAAGTTTGATTAAAACAGTTTCCTATGAAAGGATATTTTTCATTATTTTTTTTTTACTTTTCATGTTCTTCCTGAGATTTTACATGGGATTTGAGCCTCAGAGGCCATATTTTCTACAGATGAAAACAGAGCCCCATTACAGCTGAACTGATTTACAACAGCTAAGAATCTGTCCATAAAGCCAAATCAACCTTTAAATTAGGCTCAAAAGAAATACAACCAATTAAATTTAGTCTATGACCTCTAACATAGGTTTAACAAGCTCAAAATATTATGGATTTCAGTAGGGGAAAAAATCAATTAAACTTAAAAAAAAAAATGAAATCCCCAAAGTCTAAACCTTGACAAAAGTAGTTCAAAAATCCTGTAGCATCCAGCTGTTTCCATGGTTTCACATCCTGTGTTCCAGTTTTTAGGGTGCTATGTAGGATATGAAAGCAGCCTGGAGGAAAAAAAAAAAAAACCTCAGTGGGAAACACCTTTTTTTTAGTTCCTTTTTGGTTTGTTTGGGTTTTTTTCTCTGCTACTTGAGCCCGAGGTTTTATGTTTGATTGGGCTTTGGGTTTTTTGTTTGTTTGGGTGTTTGTTTGGTTTTTTGTTTTCCAGTTTTCCTTCTCTGTCTCTCTGAAAAGCCCTCTGTTTTAATTTGGATTTGAACACTTCAAAGCCTTCAGAGATCATGGGACTTTCTCATTGTAGGCAGAGGCAAAACTCTCACTGCCTTTGGTAGGAGCTGGATTGAGCCCCAAGAAAGAAACTGAGGGGAGAAAAAGCACCATCATGTCTCAAACTCCTTTTCCCTCTAGAAATAAGCTAACATAACCACCCTGATGCAACAAATTTATTAAAAGCAAATAGTCATCTTGTGCAACAAATCCTTCTGAATACAATGTTTTGCTTAAATGATATTTAGCAGTGTTGTAGCTTTAATGGTAAAGAAAACACCAGCAGCTCAGTACTTAAACCTCTGTCCCATGGTGAATATCATTTTCAATATCCTGTAAAAATTCTTTGAAGTGTTTGTATCCAGACTGCCCCAATGGATTTACCCAGAATTAGTTAATAGTGAGAAAGCATTGAACTAAATTTATAGGTTACGGTCTCTCATGATCGCATAAAAAATAAAATTAAAAGGAGCCCTCTATAGAATACTTTATCAGGCTTGGTAATGGCATCATCTCTGACAGTGTGGCAATAAAAGCATATTAGTGACCCCCTGATGAAACATGTTTACAGGCAAAGTCAAAGAGATTGATCATTCTATCTGGAAAGTGGCATTTTCCTTCTATGCACTGTTACTGCTAGTCACAGAAGCATTTTGATAGGCTAATGCATGACATGAAGGAAATGTGGGAAAGGGGATACAATTATCAAGTCCTGTTCAGCTTTTCAAGGGAATTTGGGAATCTTTTCTGCTCCCTTGTTATACCAATAATGTTGCTAGAGCTATGAAAGAGAGCCAAGAGGTCATAGCCAAGACTCCAGGCATTGTTGTTCTGGGCTTCCTACAGGTATAATTTCTCCCAGAAGTGTCTGCAGTATAAGACAAGAAGAATAAGAAAAGAAAGGGAAACAGTTAAGGAAAAGACTTTACCAAGATCATAGCAAGACAAGGGAAGAATTCGACTTCTAGTGCCGTAAAACCATGCTGAGCAACCTGTCCTTAGCCATTGCTGTTGGGGTTTTGAAATGTGATATTTGGGATATTTTCTACAAGTCCATACTCTCATATTCAAAATACCAAGCCATAGTGACATGCTGATTGTTTCCTGCAGTTTCATCATCCTGTAGAATCCTTCTGATCCTTTGCAGTTTTTCTCTTTTAAAGTCTTTTTCAGTCTGTCACGGTCAGCTGTATTTCTTCTTTCTTCTGTTGCTTCATTTGTTATTTGAGTGAAAATAGACATTTTTCTATTGTATACATGGGAGTGCAAATTGCATTCTTTCTACTTTAGGAGCTCCCCAAGTCAAATGATGAACCAGTGCTCTATTAAGAATGGATTTGTCTTGCTCAGAAACTGCCCTGCTTTCATATACATCCATATATATATATATATATATATATCTATATATATATGTAACAAACCCAAATTTATGCTTTTCTGAACCATGTTTAGCCCTGAGCTTATCTCCTGTCTAAATATGTGAGTCAAAACTTACCTGGAGTGTGTCACAGTGCCTCTGAGCACAAAACAGAACCTTGTGCTTTCCCAGTCCCATTTCTCACCCTGTCCCTCATTAAACAGTCAATGTGGCAGGCATGTCTGCAAGAGAGGGTTCTTAATGTGAATATACTTTTCACAAATAATAATTACTCGATGATGAGTCAACTGGAGTGGAGCTATTACTGCTGTAAAGCTCTTTTCCTTGATTTCCTTGAGCCTTCCTCTTCCCCTGTGGAGAAACCTTAAGCATCAGCTCATCCCTTGCACATGGACATGCATTGCTGAGTGAGCAGGAGAGATGAGTAGCCCAGGCTCTGAATTGGCAGTGGGAACAAGACAAGATAATGTGTGTCTGGCAGACCTTGGCAGGACTTGGCCCAAGGTCAGTAGCTTCTTTGGGAACTGGCATTCAAAACATTGAACATTTCCAAAGACTTCTCTTTCTGTTAGCTTACTGATTGTCTTTAAAGTCAACATGATCACAATTTTTGGTTAGTCACTCGCTTCTGTGCCACCATCCCTAATACTCTGTTAAAGTCCTGCTCAAATAAATATGACATTAAATTTGAACCATGTGGGTGGAGGTAGCGAGAAAAGAAAACTTTAAAGAACTGATTAAAACAACGGTTTCCCTTGGTCTAAGGGATCCATTGATGTTTTGCCACCTTAGCCAGGTCCCATATACTTTTGCTCCTGAGTACACGGGACATGTTGCAGGTAAAACTGCCTTCCTCTAGCTAATCAAGAGGCTGCATCTTTTCCTGCCATGTGTCCAGAAAATCATCCAGCCTCGTGTTTGTCACCTTTTTATTAAATTACTGAGCATTACTATACAAAAGGTTGATGAAGAACATGATGAAGAGGAAGCAGATGGTCCAACACATGGTGACCTGTCACATCAGCAGCACAGCTTGATATGAGTTGATCAGTTCAGTTCATCACAGACCACCCTTGGCTCCTTGTTCAGTACTGTGTTTTATTTTTAAGACCTTTATTTTCACGGCTTTCAACTGTCTGGATCTTGACTCTTTCCTTGACCCCATTTCTCACTGCACTGATCACCTATGGCAATGATCACCTATGGCAATAAGTTCTTTGGAACAACAACTGGCAGATACCAGAACAAGACTTTAACAAAGATGACAGAACTTTCTAAATGGACCCTGAATTAGAGTCAAGGTGAAACATCAAATCAGCCATGCCCCTGGCAACATCTAGAATGAGGTATAGAACCATGTAAAAGACTTCTTTCAAGATGTAAATTCCAATACTCATAGTCTGCAGGGAAATGAGATAAGAAAAGAGAATATTAATGAGAAAAACAAGTACAGAAAAACAAGCAAAACTCAGGTCCTTCCCGAAAAAGCAGGGGTTTAGAGGAACATAAGAGAATCTGCTGCCTTCTAATGTTAGCTGGCTTAAAGCTGAAGTGGTGAAACAGTCACACCAGTGACTTCTCAACACTGACACTTTGCAACTGTGGCTGGATAGGGGAGAATTTGGTTCGTGTATCTTAATAAAGTGGATAAGGAAATACAAAATGCGTAAGATTTTAAAGCACTTTTAAATAGAGATTTCCCAAAGATTGCCATGAGGTTTTTACTTTAACACTTTATTTCATCATTTGCAAGGCAAAAGGTTGTTAGCTCATACAAGTGTCATTATCAAAGACAATTTTCACGCTGTATTCAAAAGCTTCATTAAGCGTCTATCTGACAATAATATTGGCCCTGGTGCCAGAATACAGATCTGAGACTGATTACTGTTTCAGGAATAAGAGATGAATACCCATCTTTGACCTCAGATTATTTATCTGAATCCATCATATTGCCTGCAAGACACAGGTCAATGTGAGTAGGTCTGTGTGGCAAGAACCTCCTAGTGCTGAATGCTTTTTGGTGAAAAAAAAAAGACACAGAAAATTACATCAGAACTGGAAAACAAATTAATCATTTTGGTAGAAGTTCTTAAATCAAAAGAGAGCAACGGGAGACAACATAAGGGCAATACTGTTTAAAGTTTAATGTAACTCAATAAATCAAGTCTTAAATCCTTTCCTTACCCCACACCTCAGCAATAGATATGAGAAATCACAGAAAGTTATTTCCTCTAAGTGAAAGTAACTGCTATGTTTAGGGTTTACAAGAAATAAGGAAAGCCTAAACAAATTAAGTGGAAATACTCAAAGAAACAAAAGGGGGTTATATATCCAAATTCAAATCCAGATGGTAACACAAAACAAACAAGTTCTTCACAAACTGCTGCAGCTCCCAGATCCCTTCCATGAGTGCAGCCATTTAGGAACAGACTGCTCCAGCATGGGTGCCCCATGGGTGCAGTCCTTAAGGAACAGACTGCTCCAGCATGGGTCCCTTCCATGCATGCAGTCCTTCAGGAACAAACTGCTCCAGCATGGGTCCCCATGGGTGCAGTCCTTAAGGAACAAACTGCTCCAGCATGGGTCCCTTCCATGCATGCAGTCCTTAAGGAACAAACTGCTCCAGCATGGGTGCCCCATGGGTGCAGTCCTTCAGGAACAGACTGCTCCAGCATGGGTCCCTTCCTTGCATACAGTCCTTAAGGAACAAACTGCTGCAGTGTGGGTCCCCTTTGGGGTCACAGCTCCTGCCACCAAACCTGCTCCAGGTGTGAGCTCCTCTCCCCATAGGACCACAGGTCCTGCCAGGGGCCTGCTCCAGCACGTGCAGCTAAAGGCTTGTTCTCATAACAGGCCACTGCACAGTGGAAAGGCTTGAATTCAGTCTTCAAAGGGCATTTTCCTTTCAGCCCAAATGGCATTTCTAATCCATTCAGGTTGTGGGTTATGAATTGTGCTCAAATGTGAATTCCAAATAATTTTGCTTTAGTTTAAGGCATCATAAATATGTATATGGATAATAGAATCATGGAATCATAGAATGGTTTGAATTGGAAAGGACATTAAGATAACCTAGTCCCAAGGCCCTGCCATGGGCAGACACCTCACCCCAGACCATGTCACCCAAGACTCCATCCAGCCTGGCCTTGAACACTGTCAGGGATGGATTATTTGCCACATGTTTGGACAGTCTGTTCCAGTGCCTCATCATCCTCACAGTAAAGAACTTCCTCCTCATATCTAACCTGAGCTTCCCTTGGTTTATTTTGAACCCATTACGGCTTGTTCTACATTATGACTTGTCACTACAGTCACTAGTGAAGAGTCCCTCCCCAGCATCCTTGTAGGCCCCCTGCAGATACTGGAAGGCTGCTATGAGGCCTCCATGCAGCCTTCTCTTCTCCAGGCTGAACATGTCCAACTTCCTCAGCCTGTCTTCATATGGAAGGCCCTTGAGTCCCCTGATCATGCTCATGGCTCTCCTCTGCACTTGTTCCAACAGTTCCATTTTATGTTGAGGACACCAGAACTGCACACAGTACTCCAAGCATGTCCTTCTTACTTATAATTGCCCTGTGTTTTATCATGCTACAGAAATAATACTTTGCACTCGGTCCCTCATACTCTGGACCTTAAAAGACAGATAAGAAGGACTCTTTTGATGATACTAGGAGACTCAAAACACACTGGGGGTATTTCTTTTGGATATTTAGTCCTTCTGGTCACCTTAAATTCCTCTATGAGTCATTCACATCTGTTTACTTTGGATGTATAAAAAACATGCTCAAGGTTGCACAATGAGACCCCTGACAGGGTGCAAGACCATTCGTAAAAGATATTAGTCATATGTTCCATAATAATTGTTTTATATTCTCCTACCTAGAAAGCATGAGACGTTTCATCAGTCATCATTCTTAAGGTTTCAAGAAAGCTAAAGTATTCTCATATTTAGAAATTGGAGTATACACAATCCCCTTTGTCTTTATGCAAATAAATGTATTTAAGAAAAAATGTTTGAATGTTCAGTAGCATTGGTACCAGCCAAAACCCATGCTTTTACCAGAGGATCATCCCTCCTTTTTATAGTTCTAATACCAGCATTTCCCCTTTATTTTTCCAGTTCTTTTCAGAACATGCTTTGCCTTTGACTCCACCTTTAACTGTAATGTCAGCATTACAGTTATGTGTACAGTTATGTGATGGGGGCAGAGAATGGCAGCAGCACAGTTGATGACATAGGATGAAAGCTGTGGCAGCTGATGTGACAGTCCTAATCCACTAAAATGACACCAATTTATTGCCCTGTTTTTCATAGAGTATTACCAGAATAGCTTTTGCTACCATTTGTGAGTAAAAAAGCCTGCTCAAAAAATCTACAGAAACAGTATGTCCATGGCCTTTGCAAATCTTTGTAAGCCCAGCTTTGCTTTCCGGACTTAGGAATAAACCTACCAGAGCTTCAGTCATCTAAAGGTCATCTGTCAGCTAAAGGTGCTGGGCCTTAACTTTGCTGTCACACTGTCAGAAATTAGCACTGGGAAGACTTGTGGTGGCAGGGGAGTACTGTATTTCAGTGTTCTGTTGCTCAAGCTGGCTGAAACACTGTAATATTTCTTCCCAGCTTAGGCTTTCTCATGGGATGCTTGAGCAATTGTCATTGTACTAAACCCAGCACTGTAAGTCCTGGGGGACATGTTTCAGAGATGCTTGTTCTGGTTCCTGTTAATGAAGGTAGGTCCCAATAGTCACTCCCAACTGCCTCAAGATAGCATTGGGTGAAAATCACTTTAGGTAGCCAGAAAAATTCTGGGCTGGTATCCATGTGCTGTTTCATAGCATGAAGACTAGGTGTTTCACCTAATTTTAGACATCCACACTGGGAATGTCTACAGCTAAGCTAGTGTTCCCTTAGTGTTGGGTGACAGCTAGTCACCAGCAGTTCCCTTTGTGGTCAGTGAAGAGAAATAGGCACTCTTCATGTGGGATTCATCTTATCTATTTTAATTTACTTCTTTGGGAGGAGACAAATTGTTCCCAACTGTTTTGAGTATATTGACTCCTTAGTGAGTCTGGCGAACATCCCAGGGTGCTCAATTCAACTGCAGGGTTTTAAGCTGGAGATGAGATAGGAAACACTGCAGTTCCCTAGTCACTGCAACACTAGACACCTAAGTTTAGGACACTGTAACCCTTCCAGTCTCACTTCTGTTACTTGCCAATTGCATGACAGCATTGCTTTTCATCAGGATTTACCAGTGAGAACATCAGCCCAGGTGTCAGCCTGCCATGAGTAGCCAAGTAGTTTTGTAGATTTGTTCAGACAAATCACTCATATTCTTCACATTCTTCAGTAAGTCTCTGACAATGGCCCTATTGGATGTCTAGGGCAGAGTGTAAGAATAGAGAATGGATTTACAATACCTTCCTGTTGCATGTTCTCAGCTTTCTGTGATCTGCAGTGCAGGATCATGAGTATCTGTATGACCTCAGTTGTTCCTGCTAGAGTTTTCTTCCAGTAATTCATTTAATTGGTTTTGGAAACCATTTATTGTGCACAGTATCCTACTGAAAGAATTTCCACAGTTTAACTATGCCAGGTGTGAAAGCTGTCACTTTACCTTGTATAGTGTCTGTCCCTTGACAAACCTAACTCATTAGCTGCGAGTAGCTGTTTTTCCCAAATGCTGAGCACTGGATCCCAAGGGGCTGAGTCTGCCTATGGGAGCTAGAACTTTTCTCCTGTTCATGCAACTAATCAGAGATCTGCTTTTATTAATACAGTAATGAACAGGAGAGTGTGGGTGATACCTGGTGTTGCAGTGCCCACTCTAGTGTCCTTGTAGATCATACAATTCAAACAAATCACCTCGAGGCATAGTACTGCTTATCAGGGCCTAATAACTGTGACTCCATTTGGCTTTGTGGAGACTTGGATTTGAAAACACAACCTGTTAAATTCTCTATTCGATTATACATATTACAGAATATGCAAAGAATAAGAGCCTATCTATACACACAAATTTGTGTTTGTGCTTTTCTATTTCTGGTGAGCAAAGGTTCACTTTAAACAACACAACAAAAAAAGGAAACATGGAGAGGTTTGGAAGGCAAGCGATGAATCATGGATGCAAGGAAGCCCAGCATGCAGTGTTAGAGTGCTAGATTCAGGGCAACCAGCTTGCATCTCTCAAGCATATGCTGCTGTAACAACGGCTGCTGTAACAATGGCTACAGTACAGAGAGCTCTGCTCGCAGGCACTTTGGAGTGGCAACCTATAGGGATGCCATCTGTCCCATTTCAGGCAAGAAAAGCTTTTCTTTTCACAGGAATGGAAGCTGCAAACTGATCGCAGTCATGTGGGGCTGGGGTTTCCTTGCTGGTTTATGTTTTTAAGAATGAGTGGCCAGAAACCTACTGTTTTGGATAAAATTATAAATGTTCACAGTTTGACTACAATGTTCACATTCCGGTGATCAGCATCATGCAGGTACCCAAGTCCTGCTAAAACAGTTGTGATCTATGTGGCATTATGAGAAAATCCTACCTTGGCAACACACACTGGCTTTTTGGATCAGCCTTTTAAGAAAGAATAATCTCTTTGGGGGTAGTAAATGACAGAGAAATGCACTAGATGACCTCTTGAGGTCCATCTCTCATGCTCTGCGGTTATACAATAGCTAGAGTTCAGGCTCAGAGCTCTTCAACTTTTCCAGAAAACCTTCGTAAGACTGAATAAAAAGTGGTAGTGAATCATAAAAGAAAAAAATAATGCTCAGAATATAGCTGATAAGTCTTCTGTTCCTGTACTAGTACCCAAGTCACTGCTTATAATGAACCTTTGTGTGTTTTTCCTGCCTCTGTCGCAAGAATGTTGGTGTGTTCAGCAATCATCAGTAACTTCCTAGCACCCTTGTGGTTATAAATCCAGCATTCTGGTATCACAAAGTACAGAAGAATCAAAGGAAGATTAAATACTGTAGCTTCAATTTACTTCCAAATTAACAGGAACACACTTATAATAGGGTTAATTTTCAAAGTTGTATGTGATACTGCTGCTTTAACTGCAAACACAGTCTCCCTAACCAGGTCATCTGAGTGTGTAGAAACATGCTCCCTTCCTTATGGGTTACAAGCAAATGGGTGAAATTAAGGCACAAAGATAATAGCACACGTCAGGGGAAGAGAACTAAGCTTTTGCTTCAGACACATTCTTCACAGACGGGTCTAGTGGGATTTGAAGTTTTCTTCTGAAAGTAGGTAAAAGTTAGAGCTTTCATTTGAGTTTCACTTTATGCTTTGTTTTCACTTCAACCCACAGCTCAAAGTGAAACTCCAGGATTTGGGGAAATGAGCAAAAACCTGAAGATGTGCATTAAAATGTCATGTGCAAAAATATTCCAGTTGGGGCCTTACAACACCATCCCTTTTAAAGCTGCAGTGGAGTTTTGATATTTGACCTGCAAAGACTTCTTTGAAATTACAGCTGTAAGCATTTTGTCCAGTACTGGGCAGCTGTGACGGTACAGGACTGTCTCGTTCAGATGTCTCTTATGCACACTGGAGCTGGAGCAGGGAATGCTAAAATACCTGTTATCCCCAGTAGCAATGCAATTGATACACAGACATGAAGGATTGACATTTTTTGTGTGTGTAACGTGATACTTGTTATACTAGAAGTGTATTTGAGCATGAAGTCCAGCCACATCTTAAAAACCATATCATAGTGAATATCAATGTAGGGATAAAGGGAGGGGAGAACAAAGGCTATGGGGGAGTATCACAGTTCAGCAGCAAGCAAGGGAAAATACAAA
This sequence comes from Agapornis canus, assembly GCA_036873685.1. Classification (NCBI taxonomy): domain Eukaryota; kingdom Metazoa; phylum Chordata; class Aves; order Psittaciformes; family Psittacidae; genus Agapornis; species Agapornis canus. Next base: position 23,213 of record JBAFWW010025856.1, read on the forward strand.
GAGATTTGGAGAACAGTGTTTTATGTGTGTTCTGCAAAGAACATAACGGCCTTGTTCCAAGAGCAAAAAGCTCCTTTTCCAGCTCAGGAGCCTCCAGGAACCACCTGGGACTGAAGAACTATGGAGTGGGTCATTGCTGAGGAGGACAGAGTGTCTTAAAGGCTCTTGGATGCTGGTCCTCTTGTCATGTGTCAATCTTGTTAAAGCAGCAGACTTTGGCCTGGATAAATAGGAATTTCTTAGTCTTAGGTAAATTCTTATTTTTTGAAATGTGTAAGTGTGAGTGAGGTCTTTATACCTTTAGCAAGCTGAAGTTCAAGTAGCAGTGTTATATTACTTACAGCATAAAATTTCATGAGTTCCAGTTTTCCCTTCAGTGAGAGGTTGATTGGACTTTATACATCAAAAAGAGAAAACACTATTCGTTCTCAAGATGGAAGTGTGATGGTAATTTCCAATTTAAAATTTTAAAAGAAATGTCCTAAAAGAAATGTCCATAACCACACACTTTTTATTTTTATTTCCAGCTATTCAGAAGATGGTGAGAGCTGGGATAATAATTTTTATTTACGATGCTTCCCATCAGCTGAATTTTTAAGTTCTTGGGATTTTATCTACAAACTTGTTTTCATTCAAAAAGACTGAATAGGAGTTAAAGGTTACAGTTCCAACCAAGCTTTCTTCAGGAAAAGCTGCAGGGGAGTGTTTCTAGTCAAAACCCAAGGTGCTAAAATAGTGCAAGAAGCAGAAAACCCAGATCCTTTAGAGCTGTTCTTTCTACATCTGACTAGAAACAATCTACCCTGGGAAAACAACTGTTTCCAGCTAAGCAGTACCAGTCTGCTGGCGCCTTTGCCCTTCTTCCTCCACTGGTACTAGAGCTTCCTTTGCCTTTCTGTAAGACCTGTGTTTTCCCAGTCTTCCCCATCACAAAAAGTCCCCCTACAGTATTAGAAGCTCTTTGCAGCTTACTGGTCCTTTTAGTCCTTCTGTTTGTTTTTTTTTTTTTAGCTTCCTTTTCTTTTGTTCTCCTGTTCAGATGGATAAAGTAGTCCCAAGTCAGCAGAGGTTCAGAAAAGCAGATTGGCACACCAAGAATGGCCCAGGGCTGCATCGTTTCCACTGATGACTCCCCTCAGCACTCATCATGTTGGAAACTTCTTCAGAATTATTCAGTGAATAAATATGAATTACTCCCCTGCTAATCTTGTGTTGTAAACAGGGGATGGAGACAAAGGAGGGTGTTCAACACTGCCTGCCAGAAATAGGAAACCAACAGTGTCTCCTTTAGTTTAAAGTCATTAGGCAAAAGGGAAAACTGGCAAATTAGACCATTACAGCATCTTCCAGAAGCCGTGCTGTCTTTTGTGCAGCACAGTCTGTGAGAGCAGCGCCACTCGGTTTATAAACCTAAAACCTCTTGTTTGTGCAGTTACTTAATCACTGTAAAACTACACATTACTGTTGTCACATGGCTATACTAAAAGGAATATTTAAAAGGAAGCAGAGCTTAAGGGTAAGCTAGGGTTTGGTGATCTGCCAAGCTGAAAATAGCATTTAACAGGCTTTTAATCTATTTCATAGGTTATTGTCCCCATGAGTGCTGTTATAGTCTGCAGATAAGAAAAATGAGAACAAAGGGTTATTTTCACTTACAATTCAGCAGCAGCTGGTATTATTACTGTGTCACTGGTAATCAAACAGAGGTATACTAATAATTGTATCCTTTAAAATGCAGTGTCAGTAAATATTTGTTGATTTAAAAATAAGCAGGCTGTAGAAGTGAGACAGCTCTTTCTGTTAAAGTTAGCAGATTAAATGCTTACAGAGCCAAGAACCACCACGAGAGGCATGCCTGGCATTTGTGGAAGATTTTGTTGATCTCTGCAAGATTGCTCAGGTCTGTTTGCACCAGGGAGAAAAATAGATGTTTGAAGTAAAAATGCAATTAAAATCAAAATTACACACATGTTTTTGCTTTTGAATCCTAATTTGTAGATAGTATGTAATATATCGTTTTATACCTTAGAGATAGGCAATTACCGAAATAACCCTCTACTTGCATCCGTTTGACTCGCTGTAATTACCAGAATACACAAAGCATGAGAAGAAAAGCTTTTTTATCTTTCTGCATATCAGCTCTGCTCAGGATAGAGAGCAAGGCTTTCCTCACATATTGCGAAGGACAGGCAGACAGTCCAGCAGAATGGTTTCCTTCATGTTCAGCAGCACAGGGGAGCTGCTAGAGAATTTCTTTTGCCTTGTAAGGGCAGAAGGGAAAAGAATGTTTTTAGAGTCTGGCAGGCCCCTTTGCTTGTGATTGTGTCTTTCCCATGGAAAAAAGTGGTAAGAGCGTAGGCTGGGATGACAAAACATCTTGTACTCCTCAGTGTCTGACAGCTGTCTTCTTATGGCTTGTTTACACTGCTTTTGAGTGTTGCAACCTGGAGAATGTGAAACAAGACTGTAGCATGCTGTGTTCATGGTACAGACTTACCATGGTTGCACAGGCCTTAGCAGAGAGCAGTGATACTGAGGAGATGGGATGGGTTATCTTTCTTGCACAGCAGGACTCAAGTTGTATGAGTGCAGTAGGCTTAATATTAGATGCCTACAGTAGAGACTTTCCCACTGGAGTTGTCTAGAATCAGTGAGGAGAATCTGGCATTTCTAGTGCTTGTGTTGTTTCTTCCTCATGCAGGAGACAATGCAAAGTTTCTCAGGGAAGACAGATGGGTTGTGTTATACCTAAACCCTGTTTCTGTTCAGTAACTGTAAAGGAAACACAGAGTAACTAGCTGAGATGAGTTCATTCATTTTGAAAGTTCCAAAATTATTTAGGAGACTTTATCTCATTTTCAGAAATTACTTAAGCACATATACACATGCATGTTATTAGCAGTCGGTAGGATTAGGTGCTGAAAATGGCATTTCAGCTTTGAAAGCACTGCAGAATTATGAAAGTGTTATGTAAGGTGACTTGCCCATGGCACAGAGTAAAACAGGTGTAGCTCTGAGCCACAGCATACTGATTTAACAGGTAGCCTGTCTCTGCTCTCTAAGGGGTACCATACTGTTCAAACACTGTAATAGTAGAAAGTCTGGCTATTTTGATTTTATTAGCTATCTTTTAAACCTTGAAATATTTTTGGGTCTTTAAAATTTGATATTATTACTATTATCAAATAATATAGTAATAATAATGATAATAGTAATAGTAATAATAATACAGCAGCCTCCAGATAGTGTTCCCACTGTGCTGGGAGAACAACAGCTGGGAACACAACAGCTACTGCAACCTTCAGTAGCAAAGGTTTTTCCCCCCTTAACCACACTTTGGTTTTGCAAGTGAGGAAGGTTCAGACAGTAATAAACTGAATCTGAGCTACACATCTGCTTTTTCAAGTAGTGTTTGGTGCAGGGGCAACACTGACAGATTTCATTACAGCTGCCTTTGCAGGCGCTGATGTATTAACACTGTCATCTTGCATTCAGTTTGGATGAGAGCGCCACTGAATGAAGCTGAGAGCTTCTGATACTGATGTGGCAAATGATTCAGCACAGATCTTTATACGAATTGGGCTGTTATCTCCTCGACGATGTGTGAGGCTGAGAGTGAGCTGTCTCTTTGCTTCATTATTTATTTTTCCTTAGCTCTGGGTTCTGTCAGCCAAGCAGCCTGGAACTCAGCCCGAGAAGCCGTTTTGGGTACAGTGCAGTGTGTGGAGGAGGCGGTGTGAGATCACGGCACTCCGGTCATGCTGGAGCACTGACCCCATGCCTCTTGCGGTAGCAGGAGGGCAGGGATGTCACAGGACATCATGGATGGCTTCCCATCTGTTACTGGGACTGGTAGCTGGCTTTGTGGTGTGATGCTTCAGAGGGAAGGTCTGCTGTCATCAACCTGTGCATCTGCTGCACCTTGCACCTGAACAAGTTTAAGCTCTTTGGCAAGCATTTGGCCTTTCTCTGCTCCCTTCAGACAAGCCAAATAAGCTTTGTTTTGTAGGTTGGGAAAGTGTAACAGCAAGATGAGGTCATTTTCCTCAGGTCATGTTTGAAGAGGAGTAACAGAAAGGGGAACAAAAAGAGAAATTGTCCCACTTGCCACAGTGTCCCTGCCGCACCAAGGGTGAGCCCTATCAAGCTGGAGACACTGGGACCTGCAAGCGAACATTTGTTTACTGAAAAGCATGATGGTAAGAACTGTGACCAGGGGAGGTTAGGCACGTTTCATGCAAATGGCTTGACCTCCATCAATGCCAACATCACACTGTGCAGTGCTTTGAGGACCACCTGCTGGCTGGTCCCACCAGTCCCCCCAGTGCCAACAGTGCCCACTGACTCCCAAGGGGGAATGTGGTGGAGCTTGGCCCATGGGGCAGCTTAGGTTCCTCCGTGAGTGCCATGCCCTTGCCTCCTGAGCTTCTGCACTCCCTGCAAGCACATTGTCCTCCTTGGTACAGCCAGTTCCTTGGCTTGTGTAAACTGATAAGCACAGTCTTATTTCAGTGGAAACAGGCAGGGTGAGTCCAGCCAAGAGTCTGGTTTGTGTCTCTCACAATAGGCTTTAGCTTTAAAAAGCCATGGTTTTTTTGCTCGTCAAAAAAAAGCAGACAAAAGCTCCGACTCTGACAAGAGTTCTCTATAAGCTCCAGCAGCTATTTCATTTCATCTTTGCCCATGAAAAAAAAGCTGCATTGTAGAGCAGGGTGGGGATAACTCATGTCAGAAGCTTTTTAAAAGTTACTTTGAAAGCATATTTCATCTTCAAAATTTAAGTGGCTTATTCAACTTGCGGCAACTGAAATCGGCTTTCCTTATCTGATATATGGTGTTCTCAGCCAGTCACCAAAAATTTTTCAGCTGAGGCAGCAGTTCTGGGGACATCAGAAAAGCCAGACCAGAACTGACACCACTGAGAATGTGCGTATTGTGACATGCCACAGCCCTGTGCAGGGTCTAGGAGCACTTGCACTATGTTTTCTCCTATGTCTCTGGAGATCAAATCCGAGTCTGGACCCAGCAGGTAGTGCAGCTGGTGGTCTTTTTCAGCCTCTGTGTGACCACAGCACAAAACTGCCAGGAGGTTCAGCAGTTTGGTTTTGGTGGAAGAAAAAAGAAAATCCCTTGTCTGGCACCATAAGGATATTTCAGCTGCAAATTCATAGCAAACCAAGCCTGGAGATACTTGCACAGTTGTACACATCCTGCATTGCTGTAGCTACTGTTACAAAGTATTGTGAGTAGGGTTAATTTGCTCCTAACTGCTCTCTACAATCCCCTTCTTTCTTGCCCAGCCAAACCCACCCAGATGCTACTGCTTGCTGGGTAAAGGGATTGATTATTGATGAAAGCTGAGGAAGACACCACATGTGACAAGCTAATTAGAAGGACCCCAAAACAGTGAACATCCATGAACATGGTAGAATATGGATGAATAGAGCCCAGGGGAGTATATTCTCAAATTATATGTGCAACTTGTATTGGATGTGAAGGAGAAGCAGTGTAACTGAGCTCTGCACATCAGGTTGAAATCTCCTTCTACACACATTAATGCTGATTGTTTCCTGAAAACGCCTCACAATTCGTTTGGTAATAGCAGCAAATAATCATTGTTTGTGTAGATGAGATGGAGAAATGTACATTTAGCACTTTTCCACAGCTCCCCTAATGCTGTTAGGCCATTTGTCTATTTTTACACCAATTCAAAAATGCAGTCCCTGAAGGTCACTCTTTAGGAAAGGCCTTAATTAAGATTTCTGCCTGCAGCAAATTGTATGAAGTATAATACATCACGCTGTAGCAACCCAGATACAGATCATTGGCTACCTTGAGCCAGTCATGTCGTATGAGCAAATAATACCATTTTCTTATCATCAAGGATCATTTTACAATGTGAATTAAAAAAAAAAAAATGGCAGCATCCAGGTTTTCTTAAAGTGCCCATGAAAACACAGAAAAATGTCTGCCATTCAGGCTAAATAAAGCATTCACTTAGGGAGTGAAGGTCAAATGGAGACATATACTTTACTGACAGAAAAATGCAAATCTTCTTTGCATCATAAATATTAAAAACAATACTGTTTAAAAGGTCTAATTTATTTTTATTGAATTAATTTCCTTCCATCTGTTTTTCTGCTCTTTCCCTCTGGACTTCCAAGGGCTGTTCTTCCCAAACCAAGGACAAATCCTCTCTGCTTGCCAAGCCTGAAAGTTCAGTTTGGATGCATTTCCAAATCAGAACTTTTAAGCCCTTTGTTTTCAAAGCACCCAAAGCTTTAGCTGTGGTCAAAGGCAAAACCACCTATGCAGAACTGCATTGCTGTGTCCATCTCTCTAACACCTTTCACTCTCACTTCCAAACCTTCCTCTGCAGATCTTCATAGGAGAGCCTGTGTACATTCATACAGTTGCACATACATGCAAAAGCCAGTCTTTCAGAGGCAGCTTCAAGATCAATGCCATAATAGACACTCAAGTTTTCTGATTTCTATTTCTATTCAGCAGCAAATCTTCTATTTATGCTTGAGATTTTCCTGTCTGTACACCTCCAACCAAATAAATATTCTAGTTTCTATCCTAGAGAAATTATTTCCATAGTGAAAAGGAGCTTATTTTGGATGGCTCTTACCTCTTAAGAATAAAGTATTTTCTGTTCAGACAGACAAATGAATACTTTCTAGTTGGAAAAACAAAAACACTCACCTGATGCTGATAGTAGTGCCTCTGAAACCACAATCCTATTGCAAGGAGTGGGGAAGACAAAAGTGCTTATTAGTGGAATGGGTGGGTGGTTTGATTAAGCATTAACTAAACCCAGCTATTACCCTGAAGTGTCAAAGGCTGACTTGTTAGGGATACTTGAATCAGTGGCAGGGGACAAAAAGAACTCACTTAACTACTGATCTTCTTTCTACCACACAAATGACAAGTGGAATCAAACCAAGCCTCTGTGGTGGATTGGTCACAAAGTTTGTTTTCTGCTGTAATTAGCTATCAGCAGGACA